>JAVJIF010033162.1:0-101450 GCA_038442645.1 Agave tequilana | reverse complement strand
TATATAAAAACGTGATTTTTAATCCTTTCCTCTATTTTTTTTGCAGGTCCACAACTTAAAAGAGAGAAAGCCATTAATCTCTTTAATTAGCAATAATTAAAGAGATTAATTAAAAGCCCAAAAAAAAGCCCAAGATTTGAATCTGGATTCAGAGAGATCGCCGCGCGCCAACTGAATCTTCCAGAAGGCCACGTGGATAACAACCTCGCAACGAACCTGTACCAGAAAATCTGGGCTCAACGGCCCAGATTTTTGCCGCCAAAAACTTGGATTTTCCCGCGTATCTGCGGCGGTTATGAAGCCGTTAGATCCCAGATTTTGCGCCAACAACCTGGCTCTCGAAACTTCTCACTGAGGGCTATAAATAGAGGACCAGGGTCTGCACAAGAAAACAGAGAAGAGAGAGGAGAGAAACTAGGGAACTCTTGTATTTTGTTTTAGTCTTCTCCTAGGTTTTAGTCTCCATCTTCTTCCTCCTAGAGATTTTTGTCAAAGAGAGAAAGGTGCGGTGCTGTTGAAAGCTTGTAATCAAGGAGGTGACATCACTTGTAACAAGGGTTAATCAAAGCTTCGTCTTCTCTTTGCAAGCTCTAGTACGTTTTACTTTGCATTGCTTTACTTACTTTGCTTTCTTTCACTTTCATTGCTTTACTTCTCTTTGCTTTAAATCATGAATTGTTGCTTTGTTACTTGTGTAATGGATAGCTAAATTCTATTGCATGGCTAGCTAACAATGTACCTAGCTAACTTCTATCTCTTTGGATGATTGTTTATCTTTACACTTGCATTGTGAGAGTTTCTTTTACTTACCAAGGAAGTAGAGTTGCTTTCCCTTGGTGAATGCTTGTACATACTCCATATGACTCATGTGTGCCTTATGTAGAGCCTTGTCTAGAACAAGTGTCTTGATGGAACATGGAGATGGATCACCAAACATGTGCTACTTGTAGAACAACTTCTTTACTTCAAGTAATTTGTTGTTATGTCTTGAATGTTTAAATGAATGTTGATTCTTCTAACCTAGCATCCCTTGAGTACCAATCCTAGAGTTCATCATTGATATCTATCTAGAGAGCCAAATGAATCAATATGAGGCTTCAAGCTAAGAACTAAAGGAACACTCATCTTCAAAACGGTAAAGTACTGAACAAACAAGCAAAGTCATCTCTATTTGCCAATGAATCAACATGAGGCAATCAAGCATCACCATTGAGTATAGTAAGTTAGCGAAGTAAAGTTAGCTAGCCATGTACTTTCTCATCTAAAGTCTTCCAAACATTTTCTTTACTAGCTTCTTTTCTCTTAGCAATACACTTTACTAAAGTTCTTTTGGTTTCTTTTCATCATGCACAAATCAACCACTTCTTCTATTTTCTTTTCCATGTTTCTTGCATTGTGTTAAATACAAAGAAGAATCTTCGTTTTCTTGTTTCACTTCGAACCGTAACGCTTCCATCGCTAGCTCTCCCGGAGAATCGACCCGGTATAGCCTCTGCTATAACGGAGATTGGAAAGGATACACTGACCTTATAAATACATTGTGGATTGATCAAGCACAAAGGTTGATTCTAAACTTCTCTTTTCTCTTATCATAATATCTGTGCAATCTACCACACATCTCTTTCCCAATCAATGGCCGGTCGACCGACCGAGGCGACCGAACGACCGAAGAGAGCAGTGCTCTTCTGTTTTTTGGGTCGACCGGGCGGTCGACCGGGCGGTCGACCGGAGGCTCCAACGGTCAGATTCTTGACCGTTGGCCGACCGAGACGGTCGACCGACAGGTCTGACTCAGACCCCAACGGCTAGTTTTTGACAGCCTATAAATTTGGGGGTTTGGTCATTGTTTTCACCAAGATTTTTGGAGACTTTTAGAGCCAGTTTTTCCTACTCTTTTTAGAGGTTTTTCTCCACAAAATTTAGAGCCAATTCTTCCAATTAAAGGAGAGTTTTTATCAAGAGTGTAAAGTGATTTCTTTGAGTTTTCCTCCACCACTCTCATCCTTGTTTTTCTCAAAACACTTGAGCAATCCATTGAGCTATTCATTCTATAGGAGTGTTTTTGTGAGAGTGTTTATTGGTGATCAAAGTGTTTAGATCACCAAGAGATCATTTCTTGTACTTTGAGGAGGCGGACGTGTGTGTCCGCGTTGTTTCGAGTTCGGGTGCAAACTCCGTGTTTGAGGTGCGGCCTCGGCAAGCTTGTGGGGCTTGCGTGTGTACGACTAGGGAGTCCGAGGGCTTGTAGAGTGTTGTGCGGCACCGGGGAGAGATCCATTGGGATCTTGCATAGTGAAAATCCTTCGTGTGTTTGAGGGCGGGGATGTAGAGCAAGTGTGCTTGAACCTCGAAACATACCCTAGTGTTTGCGATTGCTCATTCTCTCTCTCTATCTCCTTTATATCTTGCATTCCTTTATTGTCTATCTTTTATGCATGATATACTTGTGTGCTTAATTGATATACATGCTTGGGTTGTTTGCTAACACTTGTATTTAACCAAGAGAGCCAACGCGGCATCTCAACCCTTATCTAGGGGAATCTAGAGGAGTTTGTCCAGAGCCCTTCACGGGAAATTCGGCAACACTCTTGTGTTATACGTGGTGTTTAGTATAAGAGTTTAGTTTAGGTCATAATAGTTTTTAATTCCGCATTATTTGTCATTAAGTGACCATTAGGTTAGCCATCACCTATTCACCCCCCTCTAGGTGAACTTGCAACCTTGACTTCTCCAGCGCTTCAAACGACAAAATATGTTGGAGAGAAATCTAGTGAGGAGGAGTTTGAACAAGCTTGCTACATGGTCTAAGGAATGACTCCCTTGAGGTACACTTGAAAACTCATCTAGATAATTTTGTTAGTTCTTCAGGTGATGACTATATGGATGCCGATGCATTAAATGAAGAACTATCTATTATTTATGAAAACCTATTAGAAAAATGCAAACTTTTGAAAAAAACTTTTAAAATAAAAGAAGAAAATAAAATTTGTCTTCTAAACTTGATATTATTTTGCAAGAGAGGGATGAGATTTCAATTGAAAGGACTCATTGAAATCCCAACTTGACCTTGCTCTAAATGAAAATAAAATTTTGAAAAATAAAATGATTGTGACATTGTTTTAAGAAAAAATGAGACTCTATCTTCAAAGCTTGATATTGTTTTAAAAGAGAATGATTCCATGAAAAATAAAGTTGTTTTTAATTTCAAAGGAATTGGATTTGATTTCAAAGAAAAATAATTCTTTGAAAAATGATTTAGATTCACATGTTTGCCATGCTAATATTGCTTCACCATCTAGTGTTTCAATGCATGCTTCACTTTATCTTCAAACATTAAAAATGATATATGTGTGTTGAAGAAAGTGTAGATGTTTGAGCTCCACTTTGAGTCAATGTGCCATGAACCAACACGTTTGGAATTTATGTTTCGAAAGAAACATTCTCCATCTATGCATGCACACAAACCATGGTATACACATGCTTCTCATGCTCACACACATGACACCATGTATGCTCATGTGTACACTTGTACACATTGTGGACGTAAGGGCCACCTTGCAAAATTTTGTTATGATATGATACATAACTCAAATTTTGCAAATAAATTTATTTGGGTTAGGAAAGGTGCTAACCCCATGGACCCAATAGAGTATGGGTACCAAAATTCACTCCTATTCTATTTGATGTAGGTGTCGGCTCTCGTTTGACGTGAGAGTGTTGTGCCTTGATGGTGGATGCGTTCCGAGCTAAAATGGTGACACTTTTGGATGCATCACTTTCAAGGGATGTTTTGGTGGGAGAACCACCATGGTTTGGAGATCTAGAGATTAGTCCTAATGATTTTGGTAGCTATCTCTAACTCCCATTTAGTTTACATACTTTCATATTATTGATTTCTAGCATGTTTTAATTTTTCATGATTGTTATGTTAATTGCCATGATAATTAGACTTGTGATATACATATGTAGTATTTGAGATACACCCATGTTTATATAGACCATTACTTTTATGTTCTAATTATTGTTTAACTATTATGAATATGCTAGTTCTAAGACATGTGCATTTACATTGATCATATTGGTTTGTATTTATGGTTTTGCACTTCATGTTTTGATTACTTGTTTAGATATAGTTTTCATTAAAACTTGTGTATATACTTGTACAACTAATGAGCCACATTTGAATTTTATATGTTTGTACTTAATTGCTCATTTGTACCCATTAGATGTACTAGTATACCCTAGTTTTGATGATTCTTATATTTTAACTTGTATTCCCTATTTTGTATATGTTTTTCAATAAAAATGTATTTAGCTTCATATATATGGTAATTTTGTTAAAACTATAAATATACATGTCTATCCTAGAGTCACTTACTTTTCATGCAAATTTTATTATGGACTCAATTGTGTTTGGAATATGTATGTATACTTCTAGTTAGACAAAACATACATATACCTTGAAGCTTGTTTAGTTTTGATGATTTTTTATATTTTTGATAAGAAATTTCATATGAGCTTTAATTGCCTATTTCCATGATTATGCTTTTCACATAATTCTTGTACACTCACATTATTTGATATTTTCTCATGAGTTTGTTTTCATGAGTCTATATGTGCTTTATAGACTTTGAGTGTCAATTGTTGAGTGATTTTTATATTTTCATGGATATATTCTTGTATTATTCCTTACTTGAAGGACTTCATACTAGTTTACAAGATTATCATAAAACTAGTTCATATTCTTCAAATTGTTAGAGTTTTCAAACATGTTAAAATATTTTCAAATCTATTTTTGAAAACCCCTACCAACGCCTAGGGCGGTTGGTTGGGCCACCATGCCTTGTATGCTCAAAATTGAAAATCTTTTAAAACATTTGTATGAATAGGGTGGTAGGTATGAGTTATACACTTGATCCTCATTATATTTTCAATTGGTATCACAATTGATATTTTTATATTTGTATACTCATATGTTGTTCCTATATATATAGCTTCAAACTTCAAATAGTATCAATTTCAATGGTTTATTTTATTTACATTTTCATACATATATATATGATTTGATTGTGCTTACAATATCTTTACATCTTAAAGTACAAATTATGTTCATGCTAAGCTTGAGTTACTCCTTAGTGTCAATTATTTTTCAATTGGTATCTTATACAAGCTTATATATTGTTTTTATTAGTATTTCATAAGGGGGAGAAAAATTCGTGTTTTATCTTTCAATCGGTTTAATTTTCAACTGGTATACTCCCGTTCTTTATGATGAAAAAAGCTTTATTTTGGTATATGCTAACATTTTCAATATTGGTATCAATAATCTTAAATTGGTATTATTCTCAGTTGGTATCTTTATTGCAAAATGAGTTGTGTTTACCCAAAAATTTAGTTTTTGCTTTCAATTGGTATCAAAATTTACAATATATATTTCAATTGGTATCAAAAACGTACAATGTTTCATTTTCTATTGGTATCAAAAATTTACAAGATATTTTCAATTGGTTTCTTTGTATCTTAAAAATTTGTTTATTTTCAATTGGTATCATAAATTGGTATCATAATGTTTCAATATATAACTTTATTGTTTGAATTATTTTTGCCCCTTTGTTGATGATTTGACAAAAAAGGGGAGAAGTATTTGGAGATTATATTTGTATGTTTATTTATTTCCTTGTTTATGCCAAAAAGAGGGAAAAGAATTTGTGAGTTTATGCATATTTATTTTCCATTTATGCATATATGTGTTGTTTGATTTATGAGCATTCATTGAATATTCATTTGTTTATTGCTATGCATGAGTTAGGGGCAGCTTCTATGAAGCTTAACTTTAATCCATGCATATATAACTCCATGAGTTTTGTCATTATCAAAAAGGGGGAGATTGTTGGCCCAAAGGTCCATCGCTCTAGTTTTGATGATGATTAACTCATGTAGTTATAGTTTACTAATAATCTGGTGTTTATCAGTTTCAGATATTTGATCAAAATATTAGTAGATGTTTAGCTTCAACAAAGGAGTTTTGGAGCTTACACATGTAGATCAAGGGCTCGTGCATCAAGATCGCATCTAGCACTAGGTTGGAGTCAAGCTCGTTGGATCGCGTTTGGATCGAGTCGGCTTTGAGATAAGAAAACTTCGGTTTGTGTTTAGTTTAGTTTGTTTAGATCTTGTGTAAAGGTAGATAGTGTTGATATGCTCAAGTTCACACACACACACAAAGTTTAAAGTTTATTGGTTTTGGTTTTCGGTTTAACCGGTTTTGGATTTCATGTCAAAAACTAGATATATACTTTTTATGTATATTAGATTCTATCCACATACAAGATGCTTCAATTTATTTCAATATCATGTTTTTGTATCCATATGAGTTTGGAGAAAACGATTTTTCATTTCAAAAATTCAAGTTTAAGAAAATACAGATTTTTGTGTTTAAGCAAAATTTCAATATCACAAAAATGGTTCAAATTGTTTATAATATGTGTTGAATTTTAGTCACACATACTTGTACTTCAAAAATCTTAAAAGAACTATTTTTGTGGAATTTATGTGAATTTAAGGGATTTTATTAAAGTTAAAAAGGCCAAGTTTTAATCCCTATAATTTGTCTGACCTGGCCTTCTGCCGGCGATCGAACGGTCGACCGAGACAGAAGTCGGTCGACTAGACCGGTAGACCGATGTGCACAAACGTACACGGCCAAAAAAGCTCGAGGGCCGGTCGACCGGGTGGTCAACCGTCCAGGGAGCTTTGCTCTCTAGATCTGCCCCAGTCGACCGGCCAGAGAACTCTGCTCTCTGGTTCTGGCCCCAGTCGACCGAGCAGTCGACAGATAGGTCAAAGCCTGGGATCGGTCGACCAAGCGGCGGCCGGCAGGCTGCAACGGTCATAAATTGACCGTTAGCCGGTCGCACGGCCGGTCGACCGGAAGCAGACTTTTCTGCTGACTTTGACCCAATGGCTAGTTTTGGAATGGGTTATAAATACCCATCCCTTTGGGCTGTTTTGATCAAGAATTTGAAGAGCAAATTTTCTCATCTTTATAAGTGTTTTAGCAAAAAGTTTCAAGAGTTTTGGGCTAAAAGATTTTATCTTTGTTTGTTTTCAAGGGTTGAAAAAATCAAAGAAAAATAGAGTATGTGGGATATTGATTTTGATCTTCATTTTTATCTTATTCTAGTTGCTTTCCCAAGTATTTTTCTTTGTGATTTGTTTTCCAAACTCCTTATTTTCTCACACTTGAGCTATCATATCTATCCTATCTATAGGATCTTATTTTTGTGAGAAAAATGATTTGTGGTGTATTGAGTCACCAAGTGTTGTAATCCTCTTTACTTTGTGTTATCTCTCCTGTGTCGAGGTGATTGTGGAGGAGTTTTGGGTTTGTTGGAATCCATCTAAGTGTAGAGGTGATTGAGGTATTGTTTGGCTTTGTGCCTATCCCTCTAAGTGTAGAGGTGATCTTTGTTTGGCTTAATGCATTATCCCTCTAGTGAGAGGTGATTGTTTTTGTGCCTAACCTCTTGTGTAGAGGGTGTTTGTTGAAGACAGGAGTTGTGTACTCCTAAGTTGTATTTGCCAAATCCTCAGTAGAGTTCTCTACGTGGAGGTCCTGTGTGGACTTATAGTGAAAATCCTTCTGTATGAAGGCGGAGACGTAGAGCAGTGGCTTGCACCTCAAAACATATCTTTATGTTTGCGTTTGATCCACTATCTCTAACTCTCTCTCTTATACCTTGCATTATTTCATACAGTTCATATCATACATATATGCTTGGTTTTGTTTGTGTACCTCACTAGTGTTGAACCAAGAGAGCTTCATATAGCACCTCAACTCTTATTTAGAGGAGTTAGTCCAGAGTTTTTCACCGGGAATTCGGCTACATTCTTTGGTTACACTTAGTGTGTTGCAATTTGTTTTTAATTCCGCATCATTTGTCATTAGATTAGCCATACACCTATTCACCCCCCTCTAGGTGCATTTTCAATTGGTATCAGAGCCTACGCTCCTGATATTAGGTTTAACCACCTAGAAGTGAGATCTTGGTTAGCTAATCTACATTGCATTTGCACACATATAGTTTATACACTCATGGATCACCTTGCCTCTCCTATGTTTGATGTTTCTAACATCAATATATGGAAGCTTAGGATGAGTGTTATTTAAAAGCCATAGGTTTGCATTTCTATCTTGCCACTACCAAGAAAATCTATTTTAGTAATGACAAGTACATTTAGGCTAATGCACAAGCCCTAGATGCACTAAAGTATACTCTTAGCAAAGAATATTTGTCTATGGGATTTTATTAAAGTTAAAAAGATCAAGTTTTAATCCCTATAATTTGTCTGACCTGGCCTTCTGCCAGTCGACCGGACGGTTGACCGAAACAGAAGTCGGTTGACCGGACTGGTAGACCGATGTGCACAAACGTGCACGGCCAAATGGCTTGATGGCCGGTCGACCGGGCGGTCGACCGTCCAGAGAGCTGTGCTCTCTGGATCTGGCCCCAGTCGACCGGGCGGTCGACCGGCCAGAGAGCTCTGCTATCTGATTCTGACCTCGGTCGACCGAGCGGTCGACCGATAGGTCAAGCGTGGATCGGTCGACCGGACGGCCAATGGCAGGCTGCAACAGTCATAAATTTGACCGTTGGCGGGTCGACCGGCCGGTCGACGGAAGCTGACTTTTCTGCTGACTTTGACCCAATGGCTAGTTTTTGGAATGGGTTATAAATACCCATCCCTTTGGGCTATTTTGATTAAGAATTTGAAGAGCAAATTTTCTCATCTTTACAAGTGTTTTAGCAACAAGTTTTCAAGTATTTTTGGGCTAAAAGATTTTATCTTTATTTGTTTTCAAAGGTTGGAAAAAGCAAAGAAAAATAGAGTATTTGGGATATTGGTTTTGATCTTCATTTCTATCTTATTCTAGTTGTTTTTTCAAGTATTTTTCTTTGTGATTTGTTTTCCAAACTCCTTGTTTTCTCACACTTGAGCCATCATATCTATCTTATCTATAGGATCTTGTTTTTTATGGGAATATTGGTTTGTGGTGTATTGAGCCACCAAGTGTTGTAATCCTCTTTACTTTGTGTTATCCCTCTTGTGTAGAGGTGATTGTGGAGGAATTTTGGGTTTTTTGGCATCCCTCTAAGTGTAGAGATGATTGAGGTGCTGTTTGACTTTATGCCTATCCCTCTAAGTGTAGAAGTGATCTTTGTTTGGCTTAGTGTCTTATCCCTCTAGTGAGAGGTGATTGTTGTTGTACCTAGCCTCTTGTGTAGAGGTTGTTTGTTGGAGAGAGGAGTTGTATACTCCTAAGTTGTATTTGTCAAATCCTCAGTGGAGGTTCCCTGTGTGGAAGGTCCTGTGTGGACTTATAGTGAAAATCCTTCTGTGTGAAGGCGGGGACGTAGAGCAGTGGCTCGAACCTCGAAACATATCTTTGTATTTGTGTTTGATCTACTATCTCTAACTCTCTCTCTCTCTTATACCTTGCATTATTTCATATAGTTCATATCATACATATATGCTTGGTTTAGTTTGTGTGCCTCACTAGTATTAAATCAAGAGAGCTTCATATAGCACCTCAACTCTTATTTAGAAAATTTAGAGGAGTTAGTCCAAAGCCCTTCACCGGGAATTCGGTTATACTCTTTGGTTACACTTAGTGTATTACAATTTATTTTTAATTCCGCATTATTTGTCATTTGATTAGCATACACCTATTCACCCCCTAGATTTATTTTCATGATTGTTATAATTCATATGCATGGTTATGTTTGTATGTATGTGATAATGTTGTTTGATTGGTTTATGGAGGATAGGAGTTCTTACGTTTATGATTAATCCCGAAGCGCGAGATATTTGGTCACTCCCTTATATTCAGATTATGCTACCCACATGCCATAAGTCAGATGTGCGCCCTCAGTATGAGCTGCCAGTGGTATGGGACACTAGAGTAAGGGAATGATTAAAATATCAAGTGAGTTAAGATTAATTTAGACCGTAAGGATACAGTATAGAATTAATCAAGAGATAATGAATCTTGAGGTGAATAATCGAGAAAGATTTTATGATATACAGGAGAAATGTGAAAATTTTACACTTACTCATTTTAGGAAGCAAGTTTTGAGGACGAAACTTTTGTAAGGGGGTAGAACTGTAACACCCCAGATTATTAACCTCGATTTAATAATATAAATCTTGGGTTATTAAGACTATATAGAATATGAGAAAAAAAATTTGATATTGATTAATTGAGTATGTAATGAATTTCAATAATTTGAAATTTTGAGTGGTATGTATGAATATACATATATCATAGTTATTGTGCACATAATACTTTAATGTATATATATACTAGTATTATACATGAAATATATTTATTTACCAAGAAAACACAACCATGAGAAATTTTTATATTTTTGTTGGTGGAGGGAGTAGGTGTGCATGGGAGGGGAGATCAAATGCCTAGATCTACTTGTTTTGAGAATTGGACACTTGGATGAGATGGGCCATGGCAAACTTATAAAATTAGATAGGTATAGATCTTAAAAGAGTTCAATGAGAGTTCATCATCTTTATCCTCTCCCTAGAGGAGAAATCTCTATGGCAAGCCTAAAATCCCTCAAAATTAAGATCTCTTCAACCTCTTTCTCTCCCAACCCCTCCCTCTCTCACTATTCCTCTCTCTCTCCCCCTTCTCCTCCCTGGATTGGACTCTGCCACAGCAGCAACTGCTTCTGCTTTGGCCGGCCGGGGCCGGCGGCGCCTTAGAGGGAGGGCAACAACCCCCTTCTATTCTCCCTCTCCCATCTCTCTTGGTAAGCAGATGAAACCCTAAAAAAAGAATTTATCTTTTTTCTCTCTTGATTTCTCTTTCTAATTCAATTTCTTTCTTTTTCTCTTGGCCATGGCACCAGCGGCAAGGCAGAGGTTCGACGGCCACGAAGAAGGGGAAAAAAATCTATAGTTGAGGGAGATCTTTCTTGATCTAAGTCTATTTTGTTTTCTTCAAAATTTCAAAAACATTCTCATGATATGTAGTGATTAACATATATCATCTAACAAAGTCTTAATTTATATTCCCCCTATTTTTCTTGTAAAAATTCTGGACAAAACAATCATTTTGAGTAAAACAGTGGATCTTCCTTATAGGTGCAAAAATCTGTTAAACATCATAACTTGTAATATTGGGCTCAGTTCACATGTATGTTACGGCTATAAGATATCGTATTATATACTTTTGAAAAGACAATAGAGTCTACTTTCTAACGGTTTGTACCGTGTTCCTATTGGATACATGTACCTTAAATTATGACTGAAATATTACATGTTGGTCGAAACTATCGTGCTGCAGAATCATTCGCAACTGATGAGTTTCTGAATATTTGGAAGAGTTTAATTAAATAAACTTATCATGTAATATCTCAATGGAAAGGTAGTAGAGTCTAGTTTCTAATAATTTTTTTGGTTCCATTTCAATATGGAGAATGACAGTTATTATAAAAACTCCATTGGTTGTCCGGAAGACTGAGCCGCAAAAAATGTATTTAAGCAATAAGTTCATGACTAATGATCACTGCTAAATCAAACTACTTATAGTATGTGATATATTGTCAAAGAAATATATAGAGCAGTAAGAGTCCACCTTTCAGTGATTTATGTCGTGTCCCGCTTGGATGTATGTGATAGAGGCTTTGTCAAAACACTACAAGCAGATTGAGAAATTTTTACCAGAGTTGAATAGTGATTGTAGAAAGAGTGATTCTTGTTGATATATAAAAGGCCCCACAAACCCTTAATATGTAGGACTTGAACTTCAAGTTCATTAATTTACAAAGTTAAATTGTGTCCCTTGATATCTAAAAGAGAAATTTTTGAGAACACGGAAGTCTCATTTAAATCTAAGCCCTCATTTCATTAAAATTTTGTATACAAAGAAGATGAGATTGTACTCCTAATGTCTACACCTATAATACTTTGGTTGATGCTCTAAGGAAGTCTAAGAGGTAGAAGAGCTGATAAAATCTCATGATCTTATAACAAAAGATTAATTAAGCTATATCTGAAAGTTTGCAATTAATAAAATATAAGTCATGGAAGCCTCAAAGGATATCTTGACCATGTAAGGAAGAGATAGTACATTGGAACTCTATTATCGCTCGTTTTGACTATTCATTGTTAATTAAACAACCTCCTCTAACTTTCTCCCCAAGCTACCAAATTTCAAGGGAAACTCTTGATGTGAAACGGGGACCCTATGGTGTGGTATATCAGTGATAGGTCTGAATTTTGTAACGTTTCACCCAAATATGATCTCTGGTAGGAAATTATCTAAAATCAATAATGTCACAAGATGGATTTTAATTATAATTTACAATTATAGTTTAGACAATCATCATCTCAAGAATTCCATTACAATACTCAGTTAACATGAAACAGTCCTACTTACAATATCAATATCAGTAGATAAACAAGTGTAAATAAAAACACACAACTCACAGTTATAGAGGACAGCAGGAATTATTGACAATATTTTAGAGATAAAATATAGTGTAATCCAATTGATATTCAACTGTTGAAATGAGAAAATAACTTACTGAGAAGATTTGTCCTCGGTATCCAAAATTGTATGAACTGAGCTTGTGTTGATGGATTTAATTCTAATTTTGTACTAAACTTGTTCTTGTTGTTGTTTGATGTTCCAGGGGCCTTACGGTTGTCTTGCAAGTGGCGCCTAGCTTGGAGACATAAGCAGCTCATGGGTCGTGAGATGGCCAATCGCTTGCTGCTCTTACTCGCGCAAGGCTACGGTTCTGGAGTCGCGGCAGCGCGAGTGGGGTGGAGGAGCCGCGGGACCTTGCTCATCGTCGGATGTTGACACGCGCGCAAATGAGAAGAGGGAGCAGGCTAGTTCCCTTGGTGCTTGATGGGTTGCTGTTGATGTTAGATATTGGAGCATGCAAAGGGAAGGGGTGATGAAAGCTTTGCTGGATGCAGTGCTCATGCAAATGGCTTTGATTTTTGCAGCTTTATCTTCTGTTGTTGTGGACGAAGGTGGGGGGGAAAAAACAGTGTTGCTGGTTGGATTGGGTGGGGGATTTTTGTAGATGTATTTATTTTGTGAATGGGATTTTGAGAAAGGAATTTTGAATTTGGGATGTTGGGTGGATTGATGGGTTTTGTTTTTCTTTAGCTGGTGGTGACACAAGAAGAAGGGTGCAGGGCATGTGGGGTTGTCACGTGGGGGAGGGGAGAAGATGGAGAAAGAGATGTTTTGTTTTTTCCCTCTGTTGTTGGATCTGTTGCAGGATAGAATAGAAGCGGGAGAGAAAGGGTTGGAGCAGCACAATGTTTGAGGGGTTTCCTCTGTGTTCACGCCATGGAGGAAGGGAAGACCTCTGTTACTTGTGTAATTGGATAGGGATTGGATTCAATTTTGAGAATTGAGATAGGAGGACAAGATATTGGAGATAACTAGGATAGTTTGGATAAAGGCTTCACACACAAAATCCGAGAGGATCGGGTTTCACACTCGAACTCGCGAAGAGATTTTCATTTCGAAAATGACTAATTTTTTTTTCAATCTTCATTGTCTTTACAACTTATTAGACTTTTGCTTTTATAGGCTTACAAACTGAAGACTTTCTCCACGTAGTCGATGTGGGACTAAAAAAGGAGAAATACAAAATTAAAACAAAGAAAACAACATCGACTCAAATAAATAAAAATACAGACTCTAATCGACTGAAACAACTCCAACAGTGACGCTCCTTGTATGTCCGCATCATTCTCCCCAGGTGGGGGAAAACTCGACTCCATCGAGTTTGGTCGAGAAAGCTTCTGTAACGCTTCAACACAACTGGGTCTACTTGCTGCAACTCACCACTCAATAGGTAATATTCATTTCAAACAATCAGATATTACTAGAATACACCAGATAATTTAATCATCTAAAATTTTATCACATTTCACTGCTGTATTGGGATGAATATCTGGGAGTGGACTCAATGTGAGGACTCTCAAAAAAATGACTCAGGGAAGGCTTACAACTAGTAGGTTGCTAGGGTTAAAATTAAATACTTGTAATCCTCTGAATACCCAACATTGAAAATAGGACTAATTTCAAAATCTTTAAAAGATATAACATGAATATTGTAATTTGAATTCTACAAGATTTCAAAAATCCAACACTACATCATGCAAATCATTAAAGTTCCTGAGGGAAACCGTTCCGGATGAATCCGAACATCTTAAGTTGTCACACTAAAAGTTTTAAATAACTTCCTAATACAAGTCCATAAATTACAGTTAGCGTTGCATTATTCAAATATATCACTGATTTCACATGTGTAGATCGTGCACGTGTATGAAAATGTGATGCAGAATTAAATATGCAGACCCAGAATACTCTAGAATGAACGGTAGCAGGGATATCATTTTAGTGCCTATATATGCAAAAGAGTAACTTGACTCCCTATTGGATGAAAAAAAAGTTTAGGCACTTGGTTCAGTGGGTCAACAATACTCACGACCTCTATCAAAAGGGATGATTAGGCATACTAGCATAAATGTATGTGATAGTTTAACAGGTAAAGTCTGAGTGAAAATACCCTTTTGTTTAACCGTAAGGGAGGAAAATTTGATAATCTGTAGAGTGTGAGTTTTCCCATAACGACATCCCTTAAGTTTTCGACTGCAAATCGACCATAGATGGAAATATCTCTGATTTGACCAACATCTTTTGTCACTATATAGTTCCAAAATTTTCCTCATAAAAGTGGATGTTAATTGGGACAAGGCACGATTGTTGACCTCTAGTAACAACTCATCAACTTGCCCTTTAAGTTCGATTTGCTTGGTAGGATCCAACCTAGAGTGTGCAAGTCGGGAAGATTAGCTCCTGTGAATAACTCAATGGCGTGTTGGATATCACGCGTCAATAATAGCTTATCCGGGAGGTTTTCAGAAAAGACAGCGATAGATTCCTTGACGATAGGGTTGACTTCGGGGAGATTTAGAGCACTGTCTTTAGAAGAGACATCAATAAACTCCGTAATGTCTGGAACAACTTCAAGAGGACTCGAAGTATTAGACTCCACAAGGTTATCACTCGTAATCTTTTTGTCAAGGTCTGAGTCTTTTGATTCTTTCACATGGCAAATAGGTTCTTCATATAGGACATCAACAAGCTCCATGATCATAGGGGTAGGTGTCGGCAATAAAGGAGGAGATGTTGACGACCATAGCAGACAATGACAGTAGGAGTCGACAGTAAAGAAAGTGGAGAAGGTGGTGTCGGTAGTAAGGGAGAAAGGGGCTCTGAATTTGTTACAGGTGGTTCCCTAACATGAGGGACTTTGATTGGAGTTGGGCAGTTGGAAGCAACGTGCCCATAGCCTTCACACTTGTAACACTTAATCGTGGGACTAAGCTTGGAGTAGTCTCTCTCGCTAGACTCTTTTATTACGGGTGTGGCTACTAAGAGAGTAAGATTTTTAGGCTTAACTCTTTTGGGTCGAGTCTAATCACCGGAATACCTTTCTTTAACTTCTCGTTGCCAACGATGTTTTGAATTAGTTTATTTGAGGTGTATGGATTCACTGGAGAATTGGTGTTATCAGACTTCTTCTCGACGTTATTGATGATCCTATCTGTTTGATTAGAGGACTCCGTGATTTGGATCAGGTTATCAAGTTGAGCACTTATGGCAGCAAGTGCCGTAGCAAGCTGGGAATCCATAGGGGTGGGATGAGAGTTACTAGATGTAAATTTTTTATTTTTATCTTTTTAAAATTATTTTATGTAAAGAAAAATATGAAATTCCTAACAACCATATGATGTAGAAATTTCCTGTCAAACCATGCTCTGATACCAAATTGATGTGAAACGGGGACCCTATGGTGTGGTATATCAGTGATAGGTCTGAATTTGTAATGTTTCACCAAAATATGATCTCTGGTAGGAAATTATCTAAAATCAATAATGTCACAAGATGGATTTTAATTATAATTTACAATTATAGTTTAGACAATCATCATCTCAAGAATTCCATTACAATACTCAGTTAACATGAAACAGTCCTACTCACAATATCAATATCAGTAGATAAACAAGTGTAAATAAAAACACACAACTCACAGTTATAGAGGATAGTAGGAATTATTGACAATATTTTAGAGACAAAATATAGTGTAATCCAATTGATATTCAACTGTTGAAATGAGAAAATAACTTACTGAGAAGATTTGTCCTCGGTATCCAAAATTGTATGAACTGAGCTTGTGTTGATGGATTTAATTCTAATTTTGTACTAAACTTGTTCTTGTTGTTGTTTGATGTTCCAGGGGCCTTGCGGATGTTTTGCAAGTGGCGCCTAGCTTGGAGACACAAGCAGCTCATGGGTCGTGAGATGGCCAATCGCTTGCTGCTCTTGCTCGCGCAAGGCTACGGTTCTGGAGTCGCGGCAGCGCAGAGGTGGGGTGGAGGAGGAGCCACGGGACCTTGCTCGTCATCGGATGTTGACGCGGCAAATGAGAAGAGGGAGCAGGCTGGTTCCCTTGGTGCTTGATGGGTTGCTGTTGATGATAGATATTGGAGCATGCAAAGGGAAGGGGTGATGAAAGCTTTGCTGGATGCAGTGCTCATGCAAATGGCTTTGATTTTTGCAGCTTTATCTTCTGTTGTTGTTGTGGACGAAGGTGGGGGAAAAAACAGTGTTGCTGGTTGGATTGGGTGGGGGATTTTTGTAGAAGTATTTATTTTGTAAGTGGGATTTTGAGAAAGGAATTTTGAATTTGGGATGTTGGGTGGATTGATGGGTTTTGTTTTTCTTTGGCTGGTGGTGACACAAGAAGGAGGGTGCAGGGCATGTGGGGTTGTCACGTGGGGGAGGGGAGAAGATGGAGAAAGAGATGTTTTGTTTTTTCCTCTGTTGTTGGATCTGTTGCAGGATAGAATAGAAGCGAGAGAGAAAGGTTGGAGCAGCACAGTGTTTGAGGGTTTCCTCTGTGTTCACGCCATGGAGGAAGGGAAGACCTCAGTTACTTGTGTAATTGGATAGGGATTGGGATTCAATTTTGGGAATTGAGATGGGAGGATAAGATATTGGAGATAACTAGGATAGTTTGGATAAAGGCTTCACACACAAAATTCGAGAGGATCTGGTTTCACACTCGAACTCGCGAAGAGATTTTCATTTCGAAAATGACTTAATTTTTTTTTTTCAATCTTCATTGTCTTTACAACTTATTAGACTTTTGCCTTTATAGGCTTACAAACTGAAGACTTTCTCCACGTAGTCGATGTGGGACTTAAAAAGGAGAAATACAAAATTAAAACAAAGAAAACAACATCGACTCAAATAAATAAAAATACAGACTCAATCGACTGAAACAACTCGAACAGTGACGCTCCTTGTATGTCCGCATCAACTCTATTAAGTATCAATAGCAACCATGAATACATTAAGAGTATGGTTTAATACATAACTCAATTGTAGTCTAATTCCTTATTTACTTGCTTTGTCACCTATTTGATAAGGTAATTATTTTGGTATGTCTTATCATTCTTTAAATTCACATTATCACCCAATTCCTTTGATCATCTGTACTTGAACTCCTTATAGGCCCTTTGGATTACATTGCAGTAGTGTTGTATGCATCATATGTACTAGGAAGCGAAATACTCAAGTAACTCCTATAGCATCACTATTGTACCTCCTAAATTGAGGCTTATTTATTTAAGTTCACAAATAGTATACCTTAAAATGTGAGTATGATAGGTGAAGCTTGAAAAATGTAACTCCAACTATAAAAAAACTTGTATAGTGAAATGATTCAATGACTAATCAATGAGTGGGAAGGGCCTGAATTGTACATAGAGTAGTTGACAAATTTGTCAAAGACTATTAGATCAGGTTATGGGCGAGTAACCAATGTTTATCATTCTTAATGATCTTTTGCGCATAATTAATAAATTCTAATAAGCTTTGGCTATGTTCCTTCTTACTGTCGTCATTCAGTTTTATCACAAATATTGCATTGCAAGTTGATGAAATCTTTCTAGTATCTTTCACCTTGATTCCGCATACTGCATTAGACTGAGTTATCTATGTCGCAAAGCAATGATATAGTTTTCACAGGTAGGATGAAAAGATTTTATGATGGCTCATTTAATGAATAACCAAGTTAGCTCTGATTGGTCACTAATGTTGCACATTTATTATCATATTTCCATACTTATTATAGAATAAAATCTGCTTTGTCCTAATTAAATGTTTAATTTATTTGCAGGCCCATTCCTTAAGGAGATGAAGAGAAACAAGCCCAAAAGCCCCCAAATTCTGATTAATTCAGAATAAATTTGAAATGAAGAAATCAGGGCAAAATCTTGGCATATAAGGAAGGTTTAGAAGAATCCTCCCTGAATCAAGATGAAGAAATCAGGGCAAATCTTGGCATATAAGGAAGGTTGAGAAGAATCCTCCCTGTGGGCAAAATCTTGGTATATAAGGAAGGTTGAGAAGAATCCTCCTGAATCAAGGCAAAATCTTGGCATATGAGGAAGGTTGAGAAGAATCCTCCCTGAATCAAGCACAATCAAAGGCTGTTTTGTCAACTTTTGAAGAAAAAAATAAGAAAATCAGAAGAAGATACGGGAAATACATCAGACCAGGAGATTCCCCCAATCTTCCTGGGATCTTCTCCTTTAGGTTTTTGCCTATAAATACTGGTTTTAGCTGAGCAAGGAGGAAGGCAGAGATTAGGATTTAGCCTAGTTTTCATTTCTTAGTTTAGGTTTTGCTTTTCTTTTTCATGTAATTTAGTTTTCATTTATGTAATTCTGAGGAGATCAACTTTCATCGAAGAACAAGACTGAAGCTTGAGCTAAAAGTGACAATTGGTGTAAGGTTTTATTTCTTTTCTTCGATTGTTATGAAATCAAATCAATGCTATTTCCTTGTATGTCTTTTTAGTTCTCTTCTTCTTTCTATTTTACCTTTCTTTTGGTACAACTGTCTTCCAAGTGAGTCTAAAAGCATCGAAAGAGCCTTGCCTTTGCGAGTGCCACCGATAGCTCATGACGATGGAATTGTGAGTCTCTCTGTATCATTTCATGCTTGCGTATCTTGATGATGTAATGTGGAAGAGACCAACACTCGACTCTTATGGGCTATGCGCTAACTGCCTCCAATTCAAGGTAACATTGAAGCTAAGAATTCAAGGTAAGCTTTTGGTGAAAAGAAGGTAAATATTTGCTTTTTTTTCTTTTCATTTCTGTAAATTAAATCACTACATCTTCCAACTCTATCATCTCCACTTCATTGTACTTAGTCGCTTTTCATCGTTTTCTGATTTTCCACCTTCTTCATCTTCCATTTTCTTTTAACTTTAAGATAACTTTCTTTTTTTCATCATAACTAAAAACAGAGAAGAACCTTCGTTTTATTTTCTTAAAAGATTTCAATAAAGAACTATAACGCTTCCATCGCAAACCCTCCTTGTGGATCACGACCCGCATAGCCACTTGCTATAGCGGAAGAATTGAGCACTTGCACATCTTCTTTCTTAAGTTCTATAATCTCGTATTTTGTGTGCAGGTTTAGCATCAATCAAATTTGGCGCCGTTGCCGGGGAGGGTAACGTTTTTATTGAAATCTATTTTTATTGAAAATTTTTTAGAACTAAAACGAACTTTCTTCTCTGTTGCAGGTTATAGGGCAAGCAAAGTAGGAAAAAGGATTGCAGAAACATATAAGTGGTCTTGGGCCTCTGTTCTAGAAAACAGAGACCAAGTACCCTCTGAATTGCTTTGCAAAATTCTAGTTTTCTGCAACTTTATTTCTTATATGCAATCACATAAGCCTGCTAATAATCAACAGTAAAACATTTGTTGAAAAGATAAAAAATTGATTAGACGTTTGCATTTTAGGCACGTGTCTTTTCAATTCATTTATTTTTACTGTTGAAGAGTGCTAGAGCAAGGTACGTACGCATGGCATCTAGAATAGGACTATCTCTTGGTTGATTTACATCGCTTTGAGTGAATCTTATTTACATATCTTGTACACTTGCACAAACTTATCTTAAGGGCACTAACCATAACAAGATAAGGTGGGGATTTAATCACCCTTCCTTAGCCCAAAAATCAGATTCCAAGCACTCACTAACCCAAGCCTAACTAAAAATGAGTAGACGTTGGCCCTAGGGACATCTCGGACTCAATTAGGAGATCATCCTAAGGGAGAAAAGTGTTGGAATTTGACTCTTGCAAAATCAGTGTCTAGGAAAGGGATTAAGGGCCGAAAGCCCGAAGGTGGTGGTTATTTAATTAAGGAACGTCTTTGACGGAAAACCTCCCACCAACCTTGCCCTGACCTGGCTGATTAGCTTGTGGTCAAAGTCTGCATTGGACCTCCCGTGGACAGTCTAACCAGTTAGGAGTCGTCTAGGTCATAGGTCTACCCTAACTTAAATTAGAATTTTTTTTCTTTTTCTTTGTTTATTTGTTTGTTTTTCTTTCTTTTGTTTTTATTCTATTGTGTGATATGGACCATAATAATAATTTTTCAACTACAATAATAATCCATATTACACACCGACTTCATTTTCGGATATTACCAACCCGGCAAATCATAACTTTGACCAACCTAGTGTGCCGGATTGGTCTTATCCGAATCAATAAACCCATGTCCCCCATCGTATGACTATAATTTCCATAACGATTTCAACTCTTCACGGAGTCAGTGGGGATTCACCTACCCCGAGTCAGATTTTCAACCAAATTGTCCTCCTTCTCCACCCAGTCCATATTATGTTCAAGATTCATACTCAGTTCCACCCGTCCAAAATAGGAAACCATCAATTATGGAAATGAGTATGCGTGAGTCCAAACATAAATCCCAAAATCTGATGGACTCACAATTTCACTACCACTTCCAAGACAATTCTTCATCTTTTCATCAAAACAATGAACCTATCAACTATGAAAAGATGCTTGAAGCCATGACTCAGGCTCAAAACACTCGTAACCGTGACATAGATATGATGGTCGAATCTCTACGTTCCCACCGTCCTGATGTCACTAACTATTCTGTTAGAGCCGAAGAATCATGTAGTTTTGGAAATCAAGATTCCATTTCAGAACAACCATTTGAACTTGCCCAAACTCCAAATTTTGAAAAAGATATGACAGTTTAGCAAGTTATCCTTTTCCTGAAATAGAACTTGAAAATGAATATGATCCTGAACCCCAACTTAGTGATTCTATTTTACTTCCCGATTCGATTATGACTCCGGTATCTTCACCTGATTTCGATCTTTTCCCGGAGTCAACATTGGATCCTGTACCAATTCATAATGAAATTGAATCACCCATCTTTGAGGATCATATTGAACTTGACCAATTATACACTTTTGAAGATCCTATTGACAAATTGGCAAGTTCTCATTTTTATGATATTGAACTCAATGAGATATGTGACCTAGATTCTCAAATTTGTGATCCAGTTCAACTTTCTGAATCATATTGACTCCTGTTCTATTACCAAACTTGAATAATATTCTAGAGTCGGTTTTGATTCCATCACCTCTCATCCCTGAACTAGAATCACCCATATTAGGTCACATTCCATTGTTGGAAAATACATGTGGACTTGAGTTTCAACTTCTTGACTTGGACCCAATTTTTGAACCTATTTCGACTCCTGAACCTTTACTTGACTTAAGTCACCTTCCTGAGTCGGTATTAGTTCCTGTCCTTCCTGAGTCCAAGTCAACTGTTCTATCATTTCATACTCCATTCTGGGACGAGGTGGTTGACAAATTTGACTCCGAAATTAGTTATGGAATATGGAAATTAGATGGGGTTAAATATTTAATAAAGATCCTTCATGGATTTATCTTTTTAATGGGTTATATTAAAGATATTTCTGGTGGGTTCCTCCGAGACCCAAGAAAAGTTGATTGGGCCGCGTTTCGTGGATCAATCAGACCGCCACCGGAACCACCACCTTAAGGTAACCTTTTCTTCCCTTTCTTCTTTTTCATGCATCTATGCATTAATTCATACATTGAGGACAATGCATGAGATAGGTGTGGGGGAGGGTCTAACATAACTTTCTTTTTGTTTAAAAAATAAAAAAATAAAAAAATTAACATTTTCTTTACTTTTAAAAACTTTTTGAAAATAGAAACAATATTTGACATATTTTTTGTAAGAAATTAAGTTAATTTTAAGGAATAGGAAAATCTAAATTAGGATTTCTTATACTTGGTCAAAATAAGATTATTTGTTTGATTTTAGGGTTAGGAAGAAAATTTGTCAAAGTAATTTAGTCTTGATCTTTACCTTAATGAAATATGCACCCTTCATACACTTACACACTTAGGGTTCAAAAACAAAGATTCTTATGCCTTATAAAAAAAAAAAAGATAAACAAATCTAATTATTGATTTTCTAGGTGCTTTGGCCTAAGAAAGCCTTAGTATTTATGCAAAAGATGATTAGATAAGTTTGAAAAGAAAAATATATATAAAAAATCCTCTGATTAAGCTGGGTATTTGTGCCTAATAAAGCATAAGTGTTCACGCCTAAAAGAGGTCCATATAATAAAATCCTTAGTTTTGTGGCCTTGTTTGCTTGAGTCCTTAAGTCCGAGGGGTGTCTTCTCACCCGGTGCCCTAAGGCCGTCTGGTTTGGAGTCATCGATTAAAGGCTCGTTACATGGGCAGATTAGAAAGCCTATTAGAACTAAGGAATAATACCAAAAAAAATTTATATATATAATAATAAATGAGGCATAAGAGTTAGAGTTAAAGAATCCTTAGTCAAAATTTTCACAATCACAAAGTGCATATGACTTAGGGTAAAGTAATAGACCAGATGAGAAGTACAATTTGACTCCTTACTTCGATTGATAACAAATTTTTGAATAGAGACTAAGTTTAGGAATGAAAAATTCAGTTTTCCTATAACTTATAGACTGCTTAAATCTTACAATTATATTTCAAATATTTTTCTCTTTCAAAATGCTTTTCGAAAATACTAACTCTTTGTTTCTCTTTCTTTATGGATTTTGTGGGTGTAATCCACTGAAAACCCTCACGAGACAAAACTCGTCCTCTAGGGGAAACCTAGAGGTTTAACGGCTTGTTGCACATGCTCAGTGCAATCGCGTGACCTGCGAAAGTGGTCTAATAATCCTTAGTATAGTTTAGTTGTTTTGCTCGAGGACGAGCAAAAGATAGGTATGGGGGTGTGATTGGTCACTAATGTTGCACATTTATTATCATATTTTCCATACTTATTATAGAATAAAATCTGCTTTGTCCTAATTAAATGTTTAATTTATTTGCAGGCCCATTCCTTAAGGAGATGAAGAGAAACAAGCCCAAAAGCCCACCAAATTCTGATTAATTCAGAATAAATTTGAAATGAAGAAATCAGGGCAAAATCTTGGCATATAAGGAAGGTTTAGAAGAATCCTCCCTGAATCAAGATGAAGAAATCAGGGCAAAATCTTGGCATATAAGGAAGGTTGAGAAGAATCCTCCCTGTGGGCAAAATCTTGGTATATAAGGAAGGTTGAGAAGAATCCTCCCTGAATCAAGGCAAAATCTTGGCATATAAGGAAGGTTGAGAAGAATCCTCCCTGAATCAAGCACAATCAAAGGCTGTTTTGTCAACTTTTGAAGAAAAAAATAAGAAAATCAGAAGAAGATACGGGAAATACATCAGACCAGGAGATTCCCCCAATCTTCCTGGGATCTTCTCCTTTAGGTTTTTTGCCTATAAATACTGGTTTTAGCTGAGCAAGGAGGAAGGCAGAGATTAGGATTTAGCCTAGTTTTTCATTTCTTAGTTTAGGTTTTTGCTTTTCTTTTTCATGTAATTTAGTTTTCATTTATGTAATTCTGAGGAGATCAACTTTCATCGAAGAACAAGACTGAAGCTTGAGCTAAAAGTGACAATTGGTGTAAGGTTTTATTTCTTTCTTCGATTGTTATGAAATCAAATCAATGCTATTTCCTTGTATGTTCTTTTTAGTTCTCTTCTTCTTTTCTATTTTACCTTTCTTTTTGGTACAACTGTCTTCCAAGTGAGTCTAAAAGCATCGAAAGAGCCTTGCCTTTGCGAGTGCCACCGATAGCTCATGACGATGGAATTGTGAGTCTCTCTGTATCATTTCATGCTTGCGTATCTTGATGATGTAATGTGGAAGAGACCAACACTCGACTCTTATGGGCTATGCGCTAACTGCCTCCAATTCAAGGTAACATGAAGCTAAGAATTCAAGGTAAGCTTTTGGTGAAAAGAAGGTAAATATTTGCTTTTTTTTCTTTTTCATTTCTGTAAATTAAATCACTACATCTTCCAACTCTATCATCTCCACTTCATTGTACTTAGTCGCTTTTCATCGTTTTCTGATTTTCCACTTCTTCATCTTCCATTTTCTTTTAACTTTAAGATAACTTTCTTTTTTCATTTTCATAACTAAAAACAGAGAAGAACCTCGTTTATTTTCTTAAAAGATTTCAATAAAGAACTATAACGCTTCCATCGCAAACCCTCCTTGTGGATCACGACCCGCATAGCCACTTGCTATAGCGGAAGAATTGAGCACTTGCACATCTTCTTTCTTAAGTTCTATAATCTCGTATTTTGTGTGCAGGTTTAGCATCAATCAAGCTCAATGAACGATTGAAGGCCGTAGGATACAAATTTGGGTTTACAAGTCAAGTATTCGTCTATGACTATAAATACAACCATTAGGAATTAAGAAATATAAGGCAAGACTACATTCGATAGTAAGATGCATATGAGTTAATCTTTTATATGCTAACTTAATTAAGTACTTCGGACATCTAAGCCTCCTCCCAATTTACATGTGAAGAAGAGTTAATTAATTAGTGTAAGAATAAGAAGAAAATATGATGGCACAGTTAGTAAAAAATTATACGAGTGTATAAGTAAAATTAAAACTGTAATTTCACCTAGAGGGGGGTGAATAGGTGTAAGTGCTAATCTAGAAACTAAGTGCGCTAAATGCGGAAGCTTAAAATAATAATTGCAACAACTTAATACAACACACAAGTGTAGCCGAATTCCCGTGAAGGGCTCTGGACTAACTCCTCTTGATTGCCCTAGATATGGGTTGAGGTGCTATGTGAAGCTCTTGTGGTTAAGTACAAGTGAGGCACACACAAACAACCAAGCATATAAAGGATATGACAATTATGAATCAATGCTCAAACACAAGCAAATAGATATGATGCTATGAATGATGCTATGCACAAATAAAAGAGAGAGGGTTAGAGAGACAATGGATCAAACGCTAAGACAAGATATGTTTCGAGGTTCGAGCCCCTAGCTCTACATCCCCGCCTTCACCACGTGAAGGATTTCCAATCCACTATCTCCACCGAGGGAACCTCCACCGAGGAGGATTTGTTACAACAATAGGAGTACCAAACTCCTCTCTCAAACACCGCCTCACAAACGAGGGGTAGGCCCGTAGCCAAACAACAACAACCAACACCTCTACCGAAGAGGGTTACAAACCAAACTCCACCTCTCACTAGAGGGAGCAAAACCAACCAACTCAACCTCTACCAAAGAGGGAGCAAACCAATCACCCGATCAACCTCTACCAAAGAGGGATACAACAAAAGTAAGGGTGTACAACTTAGAGGCTACAACAACCTCAAACAATCTCTCTTTTCACTTTTCACAAAACAGTGATCCTAATAGAATAGGATAGATGATAGCTCAAGTGTGGAAAAATAAGTGTTTTGATCAAAGAAAAACTCTTGGGAAAAATACCAAATTGATATAGAAATGAAGGGCAAGAAACCAATTCCCAAAAACTTGTTTTCTTTGAAAATAACAAAACACTTAAAAAACAAACAAGATGAATCTTTTTGCTCTTTAAACTCTTTTAAAAAATTCTTTTTAAAACCAGAGAGTAGGGAAAAATTATCTCTAAAAATCTTGGCCAAAATCCCAAAGGAATGGGGTTTATATAGGCCAAAACAGAAACTAGCCGTTAGGCTGATCTGGCAGCCTGACAGGCTAGCGGTCGGCCGGCCGGCCGACCGCAAACGGTCAGAAATGTGACCGTTGGGGCAACCCGGTCGACCGCACGGCCGACCGCCCAGATACAGAGAGCAAACTCTCTGATCGGTCGGCCGCCCGGCCGACCGTCCCTGTGTCTGCCAAACGTGCACAAGCCTGTGCACGTCGGTCGACCTCAAGGGTCGACGGCCTTTGGTGCGGTCGACCCGTGCGGTCGACCGACCTGGCCTGTCAGCCACAGTCCTGGGTCAGAAACACTTGTTAAAAATATTTCTAAAAATTCTTTTATCTCTTATAAAAATACCCAAAAATAGTTTATCATTTTGCATTGATATATAAACTTGTGATAATCATTTTAACTCAAATATCAAACATATGAAACTATTCTTGTGTCTTATCATTTTACCAAAAATAAAAACTTGTATTTTATCAAACTTGAATTTTTCAATACATGAATAGGAAAGTCAAAATAAGTTTGTTTAAAAGTTAAGCTGCATATATAGAATGAAACAACTATACATATATCAATTAAACTTGTTTTGATCAACTATTCATGAAAACCAAAATCCAAACATAAAACGTGTGTGTTTGTGTACTTGAGCATATCAACTATACTAAGCTTTACATATGGATCTAAACACACTATCTAAATTATGGATACCTAAGTCTTCTTGATGATCTCCATCTTCAAGTAGACCCGATCCAAAACTCCATCCATGGGCTAGGCAATGTGTGATCTTGAAGCTTGAGCCCTGGAATCACTTGTGAAGCTTCCAACACCTCTTGTTGAAGCTATCACCAACTAACATCTTGTTATAAGATCTGAGACTAAAAACACAAGAATATTAGTAAACATAACTACATGAGTTAATCATCATCAAAACTAGGGTGGAAGGCCTTTGAGCCAACAATCTCCCCCTTTTTGATGATGACAAAACTCATGGAGTTATATATGCATGGATTAAAGTTAAGCTTCAAAGAAGCTCCCCCTTAACTCATGCATAAAACAAATAAACATAAATATGCATGAATGACAATGCATACACAAGATGCTCTAGATACCAAATGAAATATTCAAAACAAAGCATGCTCTAGAGACCAATTAAAATTAAACAATTAAACTTAATATATGCGAAACACAAATATGCATATATAAAACTCAAATCTTTCTCCCCTTTTTGTCAATCATCAATAAAGGGGTTAAAGCTAAATCAAAACAAGAAATTTTTCTCCCCTTTTTGACTAAAACAAAAACATATCAATAAGGGGTTACGATCAATAAGATATCAAAGAAAAAGATATGACAAAGTAGCATCTTGATATCAATTGAAAGTAAACATAAAACAATCAATAAATGGTATATGCTATATACATTCATGAAGAGGAAGACGCTAAGTTAACTTCCCTACACATATGCATTATATGAAGAAGGGATGATAAGTCCCAATTCACATAACACATATTATGTAATGCATAAGGAGAGATGTGAAGCTCCCCTTAACACGTGTATCACATAAAGAAGAGTTATCAAGCTCTTCAATACAAGATACACTCAACATGAATCTATATGTAGAAGAGATGTTAAGCTCTCATTGCATATAGGCAATATAAATCAAAACTATTGAATATTTCTTAAAACAAAATTTTAGATACCAACTTAACATATAAACATCTTGATATCAAAAGAGAGTATTTTCTTTTAAGCCATATAAACAATTTGATTGTGATATCATATGCTTAAAATAAATATCAAATTTCCAATCATAAAGTGTGACAGTGGAATTCAAATACCAATTGAAAAATGAAAGTCAAATTTCTCCCCCTTTATGAAATACAAACTAAAACAATGCGTAGGCTTGATACCAATTTGAAAATAATTAATTGAAATAGGATAATCATTAAGGTTTTCAAGCTTAGCATAAACAAATATATATGTATGAAAATTGGATACCAATTGACATTGATACCATTAGAATTTGAACGCATACATACATAAAAAAAAAACATATGAGTATACAATAAGATCAAAATTGATACAATTGAAAGAGTTCAATGATACCAATTGGAACAACAAATAAGCATGGTATAAATCATATCAAAACGAAGCATACGAACTAGTTAAAATGAAAAGTTTTGTTAACTAGTACGAAATCCTTCAAGCAAGGAATAAGACAAAATAGTTTTTCATAAAACATGAAATCCACATGATAGTCAACACTCAAGTCAATGAAGCATAAATATGACTCATGAAAACAAAACATGAGTAATCAAGAAATGTGAGTGTACAAATACAATGTGAAGAACATGATCATGAAAATATTCAATTAAGCTCAAATAACTCCTTGAAACAAGAAAATCATCAAAACAAAACTATTTAATCTTCAAGGTATATGTATGTCCTATACAAGCTAAAGTATACATACATATCCAAACACAATGAGTCCACAATAGATATATGCATGAAGGAACGTGACTCAAAAAGGATGTATATGTATAAGAATAGTTTGGACAAAATGGACATATACATGAAGTTTAAACATAAACACATGAAAACATGAAAAACTAAATTTTCATTAAAACAAATTCCATTTCAAGGTATATGTATGATTGTCAACACAAGAAGTATACATACATATCCCTAAACACAATTGAGTCCATAATATGGATTTGCATGAAAAGCAAATGACTCAAAGGGTATACATGTATATCTTAAAGTTTGGCAAAATAAACATATACATGAAATGAAAACTCATACCCATAAAACAAATCCAAAAATAGGAATACAAGTTTAAAATGTATGAATCATCAAAACTAGACTATACTAGCACATCTAATGGGTTCAAATAAGCATTCAAGCTCAAATATATATAGATTTATTTGTGGCCCACTATATGCACAAGTATAACTCTTAGTCTTAATGAAAACTAACATTTAAACATATATTCAAATCATGAAGCATCAAAAACAAGATATGATTAGACATGAAAAGCATAAACATGATTATTATGTAAATTCACATGTTATTAGATTCATGATGTACATGATAGCTAAACAAATTGTGAGAACACAAAATATGGGTCCATATAAACATGGGTGTCTCAAAAGGCTATACATGTATGTCAAGAGTCTAATAATCATGGCATTTCATAATGTTCAATAAACAATAAAACATGCTATAAACAATGAATATGAAAGCATGTAAACATATATAAGGAGTTAGGAATCGTTAACAAAACCTAGAAGGCAACTCTCCTTGTCTCCAAAACATGGTGGTCCTCTCCACCAAGCGTCCCTTGAAAGTGATGCATCCAAATAGTAATCTTTAGGCATGGAACGCATCCACTCCAAGGTACCGCTACTCTCACGTCATGTGAGAGCCCACACCTACATCATAAATAAGAGGGGTGGTCTTTGGTACCCATATCTTATTGAGTCCATGGGGGTTAGTCCCTTCTCTAACCCAAACATATTTATTTGCTAAATTTACATCATGTAATCTATCAAAGCAAAATTTAGCAAGGTGGCCCTTACGTCCACAATGTGTACAAGTGTACACATGAGCATACATGTGATGGTGTCCGTGAGGAGCATGTGTATGCCATGGAGGGTGTGCATGAAAAGATGGAACTTGTTTCTTTCGAACCAAGGATTCCAAGCGTGTATGGTTCATGGCACATTGGCTCATAGTGGAGCCCAAACAATCAACCTTCTCTTAAGCAAATTATATCATTTTCAATCATAGAAGAAGTGTGGCATGCAATAGGAGATGTGGTGATACTACACTAACATGACAAACATGTGCATCAATCTTATTTTGTAAAACAATATTTTTCTCTAAACAAACATTCAAATCATTTGAAATAGAAATAATTTTATTTTTCAAAGCAACATTTTCCTTTAAAACAAAATCAACTTTTGAAGACAAATTTTCATTTTTCTTCAAAAGAGTTTCACAATCATTTTTAGATTTTAGAAAATTATTTTCTTTAGTACAAGATCAAGTTGAGATTTTAATGAATCCCTATCATTAGCAATCTCCTCTTTCTCTTGCAAAACAATGTCAAGTCTAGCAATCAAATTTTTATTTTCATTATAATGCCTAGACTTTTCTTTTTCAAAATTTTATATTTTTCTATTAGTTTTCACACACAATAGATAGTTCTTCATTTATAGTATTGGCATCATAATTATCACATGAAGAATAGAACAATCATCACTATCTAAGTGGGTTTCCGATTGTACCTCAAGGGAGTCATTCCTTGGACCATGAAGCATTGAGAATCGGATTCTCCATAGATTCCTCCGGTTGAATTTGCAATTGAAGCTTAGAGGTGGTGGTTGTGGTAGTTAACAAATTCCACACTGCAAAGGCGGAATCAATATTAGAAACATGTAAAAGATATTCTTTTGAAAGTGTGCTTCTAATAGCCTCAAGGGCTTGTGCATTGGCCCCTTATGAATGCAATTACCAAGATAACATTTCTTGGTAGCCACAAGGAAAACATGTAATCCTAGGGTTTGTAGGTAAATGGACATCCTAGTCTTCCAAACAAGAATGTTGGAAGCATCATACATAGGAGGGGTCATGAAGTCCATGGTAAACTATATGTGTGCAAACAAGCAAATGCAAACAAGATTAGCAAACAAATGGATCTCACTCCTAGGATGTTAAGCCTAAATATCAGGAGCGTTGGCTCTGATACCAATTGTAATTTCACCTAGAGGGGGGTGAATAGGTGTAAGTGCTAATCTAGAAACTAAGTGCGCTAAATGCGGAAGCTTAAAACAATAATTGCAACACACTTAATACAACACACAATTGTAGCTGAATTCCCGTGAAGGGCTCTGGACTAACTCCTCTTGATTCCCCTAGATATGGGTTGAGGTGCTATGTGAAGCTCTTGTGGTTAAGTACAAGTGAGGCACACACAAACAACCAAGCATATAAAGGATATGACAATTATGAATCAATGCTCAAACACAAGCAAATAGATATGATGCTATGAATGATGCTATGTACAAATAAAAGAGAGAGGGTTAGAGAGACAATGGATCAAATGCTAAGACAAGATATGTTTCGAGGTTCGAGCCCCTAGCTCTACATCCCGCCTTTACCACCGTGAAGGATTTCCAATCCACTATCTCCCACCGAGGGAACCTCCACCGAGGAGGATTTGTTACAACAATAGGAGTACCAAACTCCTCTCTCAAACACCGCCTCACAACCGAGGGGTAGGCCCGTAGCCAAACAACAACAACCAACACCTCTACCGAAGAGGGTTACAAACCAAACTCCACCTCTCACTAGAGGGAGCAAACCAACCAACTCAACCTCTACCAAAGAGGGAGCAAACCAATCACCCGATCAACCTCTACCAAAGAGGGATACAACAAAAGTAAGGGTGTACAACTTGGAGGCTACAACAACCTCAAACAATCTCTCTTTCACTTTTTCACAAAACAATGATCCTAATAGAATAGGATAGATGATAGCTCAAGTGTGGAAAAATAAGTGTTTTGATCAAAGAAAAACTCTTGGGAAAAATACCAAATTGATATAGAAATGAAGGGCAAGAAACCAATTCCCAAAAACTTGTTTTCTTTGAAAATAACAAAACACTTAAAAACAAACAAGATGAATCTTTTTGCTCTTTAAACTCTTTTAAAACTTCTTTTTAAAACCAGAGAGTAGGAAAAAATTAGCTCTAAAATCTTGGCCAAAATCCCAAAGGAATGGGGTTTATATATGCCAAAACAGAAACTAGCCGTTAGGCTGATCTGGCAGCCTGACAGGCTAGCGGTCGGCCGACCGCCAACGGTCAGAAATGTGACCGTTGGGGCACCCGGTCGACCGCACGGCCGACCGCCCAGATACAGAGAGCAAACTCTCTGATCCGGTCGGCCGCTCGGCGACCGCCCAGATACAGAGAGCAAAGCTCTCTGGTCCGGTCGGCCGCCGGCCGACCGTCCCTGTGTCTGCCAAACGTGCACAAGCCTATGCACGTCGGTCGACCTCAAGGGTCGACCGGCCTTTGGTGCGGTCGACCCGTGCGGTCGACCGACCTGGCCTGTCAGCCACAGTCCTGGGTCAGAAACACTTGTTAAAAATATATTCTAAAAATTCTTTTATCTCTTATAAAAATACCCAAAAATAGTTTTATCATTTTGCATTGATATATAAACTTGTGATAATCATTTTAACTCAAATATCAAGCATATGAAACTATTTTTGTGTCTTATCATTTTTACAAAACAAAAACTTGTATTTTATCAAACTTAGATTTTCAATACATGAATAGGAAAGTCAAAATAAGTTTGTTTAAAAGTTAAGCATGCATGTATAGAATAAAACAACTATACATATATCAATTAAACTTGTTTTGATCAACTATTCATGAAAACCAAAATCCAAACATAAAATGTGTGTGTTTGTGCACTTGAGCATATCAACTATACTAAGCTTTACATATGGATCTAAACACACTATCTAAACTATGGATACCTAAGTCTTCTTGACGATCTCCATCTTCAAGTAGACCCGATCCAAAACTCCATCCATGGGCTAGGCAATGTGTGATCTTGAAGCTTGAGCCCTGGAATCACTTGTGAAGCTTCCAAACACCCTTGTTGAAGCTATCACCAAACTAACATCTTGTTATAAGATCTGAGACTAAAAACACAAGAATATTAGTAAACATAACTACATGAGTTAATCATCATCAAAACTAGGGTGGAAGGCCTTTGGGCCAACAAAAACTACAGATGTGCTAACTGAATGTGACTATGATCAAGTGGATTAATCAACTCTACCAGTTAAACAATAGAATGTATGAAGAGTGTAACTAACTACAAGACTTTATAGTACGAATTAAGAATATATGTATTAGAAGTGTAATCAATGGTTAGACGAAACATTGAACGGTTGACAGTGATAATATATTGTGTGTAAAATGATTGTTGCATATGAATGATACTGAAACATGGATGTTGATTAAGTGTGACATGATGTATACAATTATACATGCTCATACGTATACACCTCTATTTGGATACGCAGTTATTGATAATATGAATTAGAACTCAATCTATATGAATGAGATATGTAGATCACTTTACTATTGACTTACAACTCATGTGTGAATGTATAACCAGTGAAAATATACATCTTATTGATAATAAAATTTCTAAACAGAAAGGTAAACTGTAGCTTACATTTACATACGTGTATATAGTGAATTACATACATTCTCTAATTATAGAAGTGATAAGCTGAGAATTAAACTATAATAAATGGTCAAATTATTGTAATATAATGAATTGATTGTTATCTAGGTGTATGTATATACATGCAGTGAATCACATGAAATTCTTCGGTAATAAAGTTGATGAGCTAGAAAGCAAACCATAATGTTTAATTGATATTAATATCATTGCTACATTGGTTGCTATTTAAGTGTAAATATAAACATGTCTTTTGCATTCATGATCATTGGAGGAAGGCGCCGGGCGGGAGCCGGTAGGAGGGCGAAGACGGTGTTATTGCATTATATACATACATATATATAGGAGGAAGGAGCCGGGTGGGAGCCGGTAGGAGGGAGAAGACGATGTTATTATTATATGATATTTATACACACACACACAGACATATATATATAGGAGGAAGAGGTCGGGCGAGAGCCGGTAGGAGGGGGATGACGTTGTTATTGTGTTATATATCTTTATAGAAGGAGGAAGGGGCCGGGCAGGAGGGGAAAGACGGAGAATTTTCACACTTCACGTGTGAATTGCATATGCATATGGATACGTATAATACGTATCTCATTAAATATGACTTGTGAATGTTATGAAGTGTAATGTGATATTGTGATATGTGAAGCGTGATAAGATTACATGATATAAAAGTATGTTTGTGATGCATGTTTTATCCGAATGTATAAACTATATATAAGATAGTGGGAGTGTGATTGGCGCTCCCGTGCATGACATATGAAATACTATGTGATACATACTGTAAATACATAAGAAGAATTTGATAATAAATTATAATTGTCGAGCTAATTTTTTACTGAACCTATAGACCCTGTAATATGTGGCATAGAATACGGGAAATGTCATAAGAAATCAGTGACCAAAAGAGCTTGACCGTCCCCAAAGATTATGGAGCCCAATTATTTCATCATATGTTATTGATTTTTATGTTTCTCTTATTCGTCCAGATCTGCTCTGTTAGTCGAAAAATCATGCTTATTATTGATTATATTCACCATTCTCTGATTTTCTTCTATCTCTACTAACTGAGCTATTAAGCTCACCCCTCCTAGTTTCATGTTTTCAGGTTCGCATCATGGCGGAGGACCAACTTTAGGTTTATACATTTTGTAAAAATTTTTGCTAATGGTGAATGTATTGAGAATGTAATTTAGTTCTTGTAGTATATGTTCCTTATCCTATTTGACGTGTACTTGTAACAAGTGTTAGTATTGTGAGATGAATAATCTGAATCCATGTATTATATGGATATATGAGTTTAGTTATGATTATGATGAATTGAATTTAAAGATAGTTTGGGATTATTCTGTGGATGCCGAAAGGGGTGCTCTCGAGTATTTAATTATTGTGTTTTCATATAAGTAGGTCATTGTGAGCCGAAATATTATTATGATTGCGTGGGTGATTAATGAGTTTGTTTATATGCTGAATTGAGAATTAGTAGACCGGTGTTCGCTGAAATTATTGTGATGTGAATTGCATATTTGGACATATCAGTATTTACAAAGGAGGTGTACCGAAATTTTAAGAATATTGGAGATGAGCATGATGCTCTGTTGATCAATATGGATATTTATGTAAATTGAGATTATTAGAATCTGGGAGCGTTACACCTCTCTGTCTGCAACACCACCCTCACCACTGTTCCTCCTCCTCGTCTTCTTCTCCCTCCCCGCTATTGCTCCCCTCTTCCATCACTTGCGACGACAGCCACCCAACCGTCGCCATTGCTGCCACCTCCGATTCTTCCACTCAATCTTCTTCAATTCCTCATATCCCGAGGCTCCGATCTCGAATTCAAGCTCACGGATGATCCGAAGCTCGCACAATCGAGCTTGCCGGGCTTCGATCTCACCGAGGCTTCAAGTTCGGCTTCAATCGAGCTCATCGAGGCTTCGATCTCGAATTCAAACTCGCCGATGGTCCCAGGCTTCGATCTCGAGTTCAATTCCCTTATATATCCCAAGCCTTGTGATTTGTTTTTGTTGATTTTTGATTGATTGTTTGTATTTAGGATCACGTTAGATTGATCACGTTGGTAATTGATCACGCTGGATTTGCATTGATTATTGATTGATCACCCGAGGTAATTGATCACGCTAGATTTTGATTGATTATTTGGATTTGATCAAGTCCTATGTGATTTTGGGAGAGAAGAAGATCACGGGTCCGAGTAAACGGGTCGGGATCCGCGAGTACAACAAGGTTGAGGTATGAGAAGTAGTCTTTTGGACTCGCAGGTAGACGGAGCGGGTACGGTACCCCTAGGTAATCAAGTCCGGGTCTGATACCACCCGCGCCCGCCTCGAACCCGATCCATTGACAGACCTATGTACAGATGAGGGAAGGTGTTGAATAAAGATTGATATTTGAGGAGATTTTCATAAATGAAAAAGGCCAAAGGGTTTTTTCAAATGGGGAATTTTTTACAAAAAATATTTAAAAAAAAAAAAACCAATTTCCCCCAAGAACTCAGTGGTTCACAGCCGTAGGTCGGCCGGATCCACGTTACGCCAAATTCAAAAGAGACGTATCAAAGAAGATAACCGCTACCCACAAACTGAGCATTGTCACCTGACATGACCTCTAAATCATTGCTCTTTCCCAAAACATGGATTCGTCAAGACATGGATTCCTTTAGGATGGAAAGATTTGAGCAGCAAAATAAAATCTTTTTTGAGTGACAAGCCAGTCAAGTTGCCTCATATCTCTGAATGAAACTAAGAGCTTAAGGGTGGAAGTGAGGAAGTAAGGAAGTGAGGAAGTGGTTATAGTTTCCTTTAAAATTTAGGAATTGGTTAGTAAGTTTTCCGGTGTTTGGATGTTGTGGGGAAGTGTGATTTGGAAATTGTTATGTTTTTCCGGTGTTTGGATGGTAATGGAAAGTAGAAGTGGAAAAGTTAACCCAAAAGTTGACCGCAAAATAATATTAAAATAAAAATTAATTAAGAAAAATAAAAAATAGATTGTAATTAGAATGCAAGTGAGATATACATGACCAAAAAATTAACTGTTTTATGCTACAACTTATTATAAATGAGATTTACATGAGCACTTTGGAAGTGAGGAAATGGTTGTGTAAAAGAGAGAAGAAAAAAGGAAAAGGGGTTTTCTTATTTTTCTTTTCCGGTGTTTGGATAGATAGTAAAGTGAGCAATTATACTTCCCCATTTCCTTACTTCCGCCCACTTCCTTGCAACCAAACACGCCCATCCTTACCCTGCTAATTACCAGAAAAAAAATACAAAGATTTTTTTTTTTCTTTTTCCTCTTTTTGCCCTTTTTTTCACCTCTGTGGAATCTGATGACCATGAATCCCAGTACTTAAGAATGGAAAAGAGAAAAAAAAACGTGGAAGGGGACAGATTCTCTTTCGAACACAGCCAGTGGCAACCATGGAGGTATCTCTCTCCCCCGCATCTGTCTCTGTGAACCCTCGTCCTTCACTTTCTCTCTCCTCCTCCCCCCAAAAAGCATCTCACTCTCTCTCTCCCCCGCTTTTGTCAACAGTAACGCCCGGGGTACCTTCACCCCACGCACTGGGCCCCACCCCCAGACCGAGAATCCTTATCTCCAAGCCAAGCAACTTATTTCCTATTTTCTTTTAAAAAAAAAATAATTCCTTTTCTAAATAATTCTCTGGATGCCTTTTCCCACGTGGCTGGCGAGGGCCACCGGCAGCAGCGAATCAAAACCCTTGCAAAGTTTCCAAACTCGTGATACGCTACAAAATTCCTTTTTTTTTTCTCCTACTTTCTAAAATTGAATTTATTAAATAAAAAAAATTAAAAAAAAATGAATTCAGAAAGAAGAAACCATTCCTCTCTTCGGAGTTTGGTCAGAGCGAATCGCAGAGACCGTCAACGTGGCACAAACCGGTTGGAGATCGACGGACTAATCGTACGCGGCGGTCATTCCTCGGCCGCGCCATTTGCAACTTTACGAGTTTCCGAATCTGCCACAGAGATCTCATCGTAATTACGAGCGCGCCATCGGCAAAGGATCTGATGCTTTTTTTTCAATTTGAAATGAAAAGAGACGGAGCATCTCATGATTCTTGAGTGGGTTTGGTGCAATTAAGACGTACGGTTGCCAGAAACGCTTTGGAATCGAAGGCCACGTTGCTATCGGGAATCATCAGCCGTCCGTATCACTCGACTTTTCATCAGACCCGTCTGCATCAGAGCTGGATGGACTCATCCTGGCCGTTGATTTGACGGGCCTCTTTGTTTTCATGTGGGATCTGTGATTTTCTGTGAAAAAGAATGGCACGCACTGTCCTTAATTGCAAATTAACAAGTTTTTTTTTACTGTAATTGTTGTTTCTTTTGGCCTTGGGTTAGATTTTATATTTTTTCTTTGGTTAGCAATCTGATTATGATTTTTAAGTGTGTTTATGTCTCAACTGTAGTTAATGAAGTTCATTGATTATTTCAATTTTAGTAGGAGGGAGTTACTAGTTTATTCTTAATTCAAGCTTCTGGTAGAAGCTTTTGAGATGTTCTCAGTCAATTTTCGAATTGAAAATTTCTAATTGGAATACAATAATTTATTTGTTCCTGTAACAGACGGACACAAATATTTATATGTTAATCAATAGAGTTCTCGCCAACTTCTTTTTCTTAGAATATCACCTTTAGAATTAGCTTTTGGTTACCTTCTTAGAATGAGCAATACTTTTCATACCTATGTCGTCGTGTATACTTTTTTGTTCATACTGAGATGACAGGTCCTCACGTCTTGCGAGATAAAATAATGTTAATATTAAAAATAGGAGAAAATTCCTATTTTTTTATTTTCTCAAAAAAATACTCCCCCCTTCCAATTTTTACCACCGGTCCCAAACTTCAGGAGCAACATACTATCTCAATATCAGTCATTGAAATGCCGATACGTAGTTATGAAGCTATAAAAGTAATATTTACAATTGAAGCAAAAACCTTCAAATCTTTTACTCCCATAATAATGAACTACCTTAATTATCACTGTTTACTTAATCCAGCAGAGAAAATCAGTGACACTTGTAGAGGAGAAACCACTGATTAATCAAATATTCCATTAATTCTTCTGTTTTTTCCCTAATAAATAAACACCATAATTCCTTTTAGCTTCCATCTTTAAATAAACGCCCATAATGGGCAAAACGTAACATCCGAGTTTTTTTTTTCAATTAAAAAAAATCTAAAAATCTAAACAAATTAACCACCAAGTTCTTATATAGGCTGGATTTTTTTTCCCCTTCAAATATGATTCATCAATTAATTAATTCCCCCGGTAAATTAATATCCACGTAATAAATAGATTAAAAAAAGGGAATCAAAAGATTACTTTTATTGCGGATACCTACGCCTCACCTACTCTATAATTAATTAATTAATTAATTAATAAATAATTATTTATGCGCTGCGAAACCGAAAGAATCTGGAGGAGAGAGAGAGCGAGGACCCGGAGACACGCAAATGGGAAAGGGACAAACAAGAGGAGTGAACAAAAGAAAGCAACTGATAGATTCCATTCCCAAGCCTCGAGTCGGGTCACCGCGCCAGCGAGCGGAGGAAGCGGTAACTCGACCGCGAAGCTCTCGGGATCCATTACGCGACGAATCGATCTTGTGACGCCACCCAGAATCTCTCGGGTCTTTATTGCCCCGCCCCCGCTTTTTTTTTTTTTTTTCTTTCGTTTTTTAACCACGGTTCACAAAATATCAACGCTTTGCCTTGTCTTGGACTTTGCCGCGTTCTGGCCCTCACTGACTTTTGTTATTTGCATGCTGACCTTTATTTATGTTTTCGTTTAAGCCCTTGTTGATGCGTGATATTGCAGTTTGACGAAACGTTGTATGAACATTAGGAATATCCCTTTTATCCTCTTGTTCTAGACGTTAATGTATAGTGATTAAAGAAAAATTATACTAGTATTTTTTTTATACGTTGTTCTGGTTTGAATAGAAGTTTGCTACTTAGCACAAGTAAGGCAATTTAACTTTCTATTTCATTTGCATCACTTTTCTAATAGAAAAATGTTGGGATTTGAATCGAACAAATAGTCTCACATCGGCTAAACATGGGGTTAGTCTTGGGTATATAAGAATTGGGCAACTCCAACTAAAAGAGTAGTATTTTGGGATGGTGCCCGAAGTCCTTCAATTGATATCAGAGCCACGCCCTGAACTGAGTCGTGTGTATAGGTGATTTTTGATGATGTCGATTCCCCCAATGACGCAAAAGGTGCAACAAGGCTTGATCACTCAGTGGCGTAAAAAAGCGTAGTATACCCCTGTGAAGCTAATATTGAGCTCTTGAGAAATTTGGTAGTGGTGCTCTTTTGCAATGGGCGTGCGAGCATTTGATCTTCCGGTGTGAAGATAGTTGAGCTTGCAGGGAGACTCTTTATTCGAAGGGGGTTTGTTGGGATTTAAGTCGAACAAATTTCTCACATCGGGCAGACATGGGGATATAAGGATTTGGGCAACTCCACCTAGAAGGCTAATCTTTTTGAGATGGTTCCCCAAGTCCTTCAAAAAGATGTGTTTTTAATGTGATTTCTACGAGTGTAAAGAAAACTATTTTTTATGAACATGAAGTGGATGAACTTCTTGAATACAAACTTGGAATGAACGAATCCGTTGATCCTAGCTATATAGCTTCTGAACATTAAAAATAAAGTTGTTGTGGATTTAAAATTTAAAAACTTAAAGAAAAACTATCTAGTATATTCTTATGAACAATTTTAATTTTGAATAAAAATTTACTTTTCAATATGACCAAGATGATTTTACTTTCTGTTTATCTCTACCTTCTTTTATGGTACAAAAAAAACAGCTATTTATAATGTGAGTCATATGAGAATAGAGAAAGTTGTTTTCCTTTAACATGAAATGAAATGGATGAAGTTTTTATGATATAAACTTAGGAATTAATATATTATGGGCTCTACGTATTTTGATATGAGCATTATTGCGTATACTTCACATGCGAGGCTTGCATTTATGGTTAATTTGAATGACGATTCCACTATTTTTTTAGGAGAAGAGCACAAATCTCTTTTAGTCTCGTTAATCATTATTTTAGATTTGGATCAAATCTCATTGTAGGTCTTATATTAATAATAAACTTGCCATTGAGAATTGGCTCATTGAGGGAAAAAAAGAGAGAGGCTTGGGTTGTGAGAAATCTCAGCTTCATAACAGTAAGTTTCATCACTATTGTTTATCTTTTTTGATGAAACTGGATCAACTACAGAACATAAAACTGTACGATAATCAGTTATGAACCTGACTTCAACATTTTCTTAATTAATGCTAAATCATTACGAAGGAAACCACGAACAAGAGAGGTCCAGTAAGACTTGTAATAAGCGTAGACGTTGTGGAATGAGTTTAGTAAGAGGGGAGATATGGTAGGAAATTCAGTTTCAACAACGCAAAGAGCTTTAATTTTCATTCCCAAGTAAATAGCAACAAGTTTGCAAACAAGGACTAAACTGCAAATATAAACATAGAACTATTGAAATGCAAAAGCAAGTTTTTGGGGTGCTAACTTTATAAAATCCCCCTTGCCTTTTCCTCTCTATCTTTGTATATATATTGTAGGCCTCTCTCATCTTCCAGTCTCGGTCCTGTCATTTTGTAAGAAGGAAAGAGCCCTGAGAGGGGCTAAAAGAAATAAAAAATAAAAATCCCACAAGCGAGAGAGGAAAGCTGAACCAAAGAGATCATGGCGCCGGACCTGGGCCTTGATCTGAAGCTATCCGCCTCCAAAATCGTCACCAGCTTATCAGAAGAAGCCTCACCATCGATCGAAGGCGACGGCCAGAGGATCTCCAAGCTGGAAGAATACGTCAGAAATCTCGAGGAAGAGAGGAAGAAGATCGAGGTCTTCAAGCGCGAGCTCCCCCTCTGCATGTTTCTCCTGAACGATGGTGAGTTAAAAATCGATTTTTTTTTTTTGCCCTCTCTGTTTTCCCCTTAAAAATCGGATTTTGTTGTGACGCATTTGATTGATTTCGCTGGGTTTCGTTTCCGTTGCAGTGATCGGTGGCATGAAGAGCGAAGTGGAGCAATGTCGGAGTGAGAAGCGTCACGTTCTGGAGGAATTCATGCCCATCAAGAGTAAATTAGATGAGCAGAAAGGGGTAAAGTTGGAAAAGGATTGCAAAGATAAGATGAACTGGATGAGTTCCGCTCAGCTCTGGAGCGATAATTACAGCGATGATAATAACAAAAACAACCATAGCGGCAAGAAAAACTCAATCACAGAGGTATACACAACAAAAAAAAATAAGAGCCAAAATCAAAATCAAATTTTTTTTTTTAAAGGTTTATTTGCTAAATGAATTTTGATTGCAGAGCGCGGATGAGTCCGATCACCGCCAGGAGAGCGAAACCCCGTCCTTGGAATCGAAGAGCAAGAGCTTGCGCGGAGCATTCGTGCCGTTCAAAAGCATATCGGCTTCCCTTTCTTGCAGCCCAAGGAAGGAGGATAAGGTCACCGGAGGGTTACCGGATCTCTCCCTGGCCTCTCGCCCCGTTTCTGCTGTCCTTGAGGATCACCGCCCCGTCGTCGGTTCCACCGCCAAGCCGATCGTTAGATGCCAGGCGTCGTCCCCCGTCAGCAGCCACGTCAGCCTCCAGTCTCAGCAGCAGGCCTCCCGAAAGGCCAGGCGGTGCTGGTCGCCTGAGCTCCACCGCCGGTTCGTCGTCGCCCTCCAACAACTCGGCGGCGCTCAAGGTAATAACAACAATAACAATAATAATTTTTTTCCCCAAAAGTCTTACATTTTTAGAATTTTATTTATTTAATTAATCACTAAAAATGTGGGGGTTTCTTTCACGCAGTTGCTACTCCAAAACAGATCAGGGAACTGATGAAGGTGGATGGCCTGACCAACGATGAAGTGAAGAGCCATTTACAGGTGAGAATTCCCTTTTCTTCACGTTCTTCAAAGTTTCGCTATCATTTTGTTTGTGGCATGAGCTTGGAATTGATTGGAATGGGCTGTTGAATCATCTGGGTGTTGCAGAAATACAGGCTGCACACACGAAGGGTGCCGAATTCATCGTCTTCGGTGAACAGACCGGTCATGGTGATGGGAGGCGTGTGGGTTCCTCAGGAACACTACACGGCCTCTCAGCAGAGTGCATCACAGTCTGGGGGGTCGCCGCAAGGGCCCCTTCAGTTGGCTGGTTCTTCGCGCGCAATCTCCGTCACTGCCGGTGATAGCTCTGAGGAAGAAGATCTCAAGTCGGAGAGTTACAGCTGGAAATGAACATGAACATCATTATCGCTGTAGATAACTGTGAAAAGATTGGTGAAGATGAGAGTAGTGACTGATGGAGTTGGAGACTGATGTATAGATGGATTCGGCAGATGATTTTGCGGAGATTATATATATACATATACGCTATACTGACGGATATTCGAGAGTACAATAACTTCATCATGTGACATAGTGAGAGAGGAGGAGGATAGCCCTCATGGAGGAGTTTCACATAAATTTTGAGCAGAGAATTTGAATTCAACCCCCTTTAGTTGTTCCTTGAGTATGGTGTTTATGTGACTTCTCCTCTAGATAAAAAAGACTGCTCTTTTGAGCCTTGCTGAATTCAAATTTGATCTTGTTTGCTTGTTGCTAACTTGTGTGAGTTTCTGCTTCACTGCAGAAATGCAGTCCTTTGTTCATGAGGGCAGATGATGAAATCTTTTCACTAGCAAAATATCTTGGGCTTGGTTTTCAGAAATTGTTCAGAATATGCCCTCAAACTGCTCAAATCAAGATTCAATGGAGTAAAAAGACAGCACAAGCTTTTAAGGGAAGATTTTGCTGTTTCACTACTGCATCTATTGTGTTTCCCATGAAGTTGCAACCAAATCTTCTACAATCTCTACTTTGAAGCACAAGGTGAAGGTGTTACTAGTTTAAAATTTTCCATGTTCCATGTGAGAGAGGCCCAGACTTCCAGGACCCTTTGTCAGCTGTTTTGGACCTCCCCACAAGAATCAAATCTTTCATTTATGCATTAAATCAACTGAAGGGAGAATCCTAAGCTTCCTGTAGTTTTCATTATAGATTCCATAACAGTTAGTAGGAAGCTTCATTTGTTCCTCATGTCTCTGGACTAGTCATCACCTTTTTTCCTCTGCTAGGGTTAGGTAATCCTTTCCACAAAATTGAGGACCTTTTGCCATAGATGAGATTAAGTTGCTGAGAATTTGATTCCTTGCTATTCTAAGCAATGGTACACAACAAAGGGTAAATTATAGGATTCCATTGGCCATAGTCTATTTTGCTTGATTCAGTGGTAGAACGAGAGATTGAGTTCAAGATCGAGCTACAACTTTTGTTTAATGTGATAAATTATAACACCCCACAAAGAAGTTTCCCTTGTTCTTTTTTCTTTGCTGAGAAATATATAAGTGCATTGATTTCAATTTTCCATGAATCAAAAGTTTAAACATCTCCCCTTTTCCACTACCTCTGTATTCCCCCTTGCAAATCAACTGGGCACCTCATGATGTCAGAGACCAAGTGTAAACTAGGTGGGAAGGAAAACTGGCCAGGGAATATATCAAATAAATGCATCTTTTTGAAAGTGGGTGGGCGGTGTATGGCTAATCGAATGACAAATGATACGGAATTAAAAAACAAATTGCAACACACTAAGTGTAACCAAAGAGTGTAACCGAATTTTCGGTGAAAGGTTCTGAACTATCTCCTCTAAATTCCTCTAAATAAGAGTTGATGTGCTATGTAAAGCTCTCTTGGTTCAACACAAGTGAGGCACACAAACAATACCAAGTATATATATTATATGAATATGATGCAATGCAAGATACAATATGTAACATTTGTCTTAACTAATCATCTTTTTCTTAACATTAAATACTTTAGGGAGGTGATGGGGAAGTAAGTATTCATGTTAGATACTATACATTATACTATGCATATTAGTATGTGTTATATATATGTATGTATGTATAAGAAATGAAATACTATCACATGCTTGTTGACTTTGCCACCATACCCCTACCATACTTGTGAGTAGTAGTACCTCATGAAGGGGGGAGGGATGGAACCTTGCCTATAGGTGTAAGATATAGGAGTAGAGAGATGGGGTTAGGGAGGGGCACTTGTCATGATATTATTGAAGAGATTGGGCTATAAATATGAGAGGATGAAGAGAAAAATCTCATTTGGCAACACACACACACTCTCTCTCTCTTCATTCCAACTTTGCAAAACTCTCCATTCTTCTCTTTTTTTACAGCCGGCCAAGTCCAACAGCAACAGCAGCCCATTGATCCCTCATTTCTTCACACACACTCTCATTCTCCCTCTCATTCCCTCACAAAGTTTCCCTTACTTCCTTATACAAGAAAAAGACATTCTTTACATGTTTTATCTCCTCCAAAGACCAAATAGAACAAGCTAAAGTGGTGATCTAACATCACCATAAAAAGAAAATTCTTGAAGATAAGATTTCGAGTTAGGAGGGTGATATTGGTTGAACGGTAAGCAAAACCTTAAGATTTCTACCCATCTTATACTCTTTTAACTATTAACTAATCATAATGTTGTTATGGCCTTGTAGACCCTATTAAAGCGGGAGATCAAACTTGATAAGGAGATAACCTCTTCAAGGGTGAGTAGAACATCCGGACCCTAGTAACATAGTAGGCAGAGTAAAGCGTGAAATAAAGGGGAATTTCTAAGTTATAAATGAACATGAAATTGAAAGATAATTCTTGTGTATAGATTTTATGTATACATAATCTTAAGGCAATCATGTAGTAGTTATGTTCATGTATATTTAACATTGTGTATGATTGTGTGTATACATGAAAGTCCACCACATGCTTTTTAGAGAAATAGTTCTATGGATAAATATGATACTTGATGCTATGCATATAGTTATAACTACGCATATATTAAGATGAAATGATATGTTAGTTATCTTGAAAAGACTCGCATATTGATAATTTAGCTAGTAGTTATCCATACATGTTAATGATTTACATGATATTGACATGTTGTAAAGTAGAAATTATGAAACTATTATGTTGTCATTGTTTTTGTGTCCTTGCATGTTGTTGTTACATGAAGAACGTGATTATTGCATATTGGAGGAAGGGACCGGGTTGAATCGGAGGTGACCGAAGGAGAGAATATACGATAATGTATAGGAGGAAGGGACCGGGTTGAACTGGTGGTGATCGAAGGGGAAAATTATTGCGTTGAATAATGTATAGGAGGAAGGGACCGGGTTAAAGCGGAGGAGACCAAGGGGGAGCCCAGTGTTATGTTTAACAAGTATGTTGATGTGGCTAAGATAGAAATTTCATGTTAAAATTATATATAAATCCTAAACTAGACTCTGTAATAGTCGACTTATCCATGCATTTTCAACAGGGTTAGTCGACTAGCCCTTGGGCTAAGTCGACTATAGATGGGAAAAACGGGTATACAAGTCTCAGGAAAACACTCTTAGTCGACTATATATAAACTGTAAGTCAACTAGCCTTAGTTACAAGAAATAAACAGAGAGTAGCCATCTTCTTTTGGCCATAATTAGTTGACTATAAATGGTGAATAGTCGACTAGAGTCTATGTAGTCGACTACACCAGAAAGGGTAGTCGACTAGAATTGGTTATAAGTTACAAACAGAGAGCACATATCTTTTTGATCCAGAATTAGTCGACTACAGTTAACCTGTAAGTCGACTAGTACCAGAATGATTAGTCGACTAGGTATGTTATAGGTAGCCAACAGAGAATTAACACCTTTTGACAAGACCCCTGTAACGGTCCCAGATTTAAGAATTCTCAATTAACACAAATGTCTATACTGACCAACAGATCATCAGTTTAATCTCTAATATTCTTAAAAATTTTGGCAGCATCTCCTTTGTAAATATTGATATTTCCCAAATATACATTTCAACTTTACAATAATTTCGGCCAACACCAGCCTAATTATCTCAAATCCAAACATATAAACCAAGATCAATAATTTTCCATGCAGTCATAATAAGATTTGGCTCACAACGGCCCGTATTATTCAAATAACAATTTCGGCTTGACCTCGCCTACTTATATGGAGACAAAGAAACATAAACCGAGGATACTCCTCTCAGCATGCCGAACATAACTCAGAATTTTCATCACTCCAACATAATTGTAATCATTACAAACTACCTTATCCTTACATCATTATCTCTAACAAGGAAAAATACATGCTACCTGTACATGTCAACTAAAGTTACAATTATGTACAACAACTCTTGCAAAGTAATGACACATCACTGTATCTGTAATAAGTTACTGCTAATGAAATCCCTTTACAAACCGCCCAAAGCCTAAATATGGCCTCCATCTCACTGCAACCTGAAAACATGAAACTGGGAGGGAGTGAGCTCAACAGCTCAGTGAGGAGAGAAAAAGAAGATTTAGAGCAGGTATATTTGTCGAATTAGAAGGGGGACATGCTTTTCTTCAAATATCAAACGAGCATGGATAAAAAAAAAAAAAAAAAAAAGAAGTAATGATCACAGTTAATAGTCCACTCAAACAATCTCTACGTTCTGCAAAAGACCTGACTCTTTTGGCTAATGATTCTATAACTCAAATCTTTGAACTGTGTTCTACGGAGTTTATGATATATCCAATATTTTTCTTTTAGTGCCTTAACTGATTTCTAAATTCTCTTCATGCATATGTACCTCATGTACCATTCACAATGATGCTCTAATCACAATAAGTTAATTTCAATACTACATATGACACAAACATGCTTATGTGTATCGTATCACATTTCCAGTACTATAAAAGAATAAACGCGTAAACATACTCACTTCATATAATATTTTATTATTTCCTACAACAAGGCAGTCCCACATCAGGGACAAGCATACATCACTAGGCATTAGAAAAGACGTATCTTTACATCATAATATACGGCCCATCTAATACCCCGCCTTCACCCATTCAGACTTTTCATAATACACAAACATACAATTATGCGTACATGTGTGTATATATATATATATATGTCGTACATCGCATCACACTTCAAGTAATGCATGAATTAAACTGTACACTTTCACCTAATATATGATATTTCATTTCAATCGGCTAAATCTATATTCTGATGTTTTCATTATCATATTCGATAACACATTTAACATACCCTTAGTGTTACACACACACATATATATCTCACATATATCCATTCATTCTCAATCATTTGTAAAGATGCAAATATATGTATATAGCACCGTCTTCGCACTCCGCCCGTGCCATACGGGTCCCTTCCTCCAATATATGAATATAGCACCGTCTTCACACTCCGCCCGTGCCATACGGGTCCCTTCCTCCTAATATATGAATATAGCACCGTCTTCGCACTCCGCCCGTGCCATACGGGTCCCTTCCTCCGTAACACAATATATATATATATATAGCACCGTCTTCGCACTCCGCCCGTGCCATACGGGTCCCTTCCTCCTTATATATGAATATAGCACCGTCTTCGCACTCCGCCCGTGCCATACGGGTCCCTTCCTCCGTAAACAATATATATATATATATAGCACCGTCTTCGCACTCCGCCCGTGCCATACGGGTCCCTTCCTCCTTTGAATAAGGTATAAATATACACATACATCTAAATGCACACAATATCGGCACATTCAATTTCATAAGACTCATGTAAAGAGTACACCATTTCCTATATGGAATGATACTCTCAAATAGTACTTACTCGTCACCTTGTATTCTTATGCGATATCCGCACAATTGACTTGACCAAGCATATCACCCATATATATAGATATGTATCGAATCAAGTGACATACACCAATCATATTCATGTCAATCATAATAAATTCTATTCCGTAACATGCATGTCAATGCCATTGTACACCATACTCCAAAAATGCAAGCCACATATGCAACTAGGTAAAATGCTATATTAAACAAGTTATTATCCATATTTGCAATTAGGTATAATGCAATCCAATTCATTAAAAACCCCACTCATTATTTAATCACATGATTTAGGTCTTATAGTTAGTCGTGTTTCTTCTTTCAAGACAGATTCTGAAAGTTCTTATCGTCACAAGTAATTATAGACTCGCCAATTAGAGTTGTATACGATTTTACTCGTTTGTCTTGATGCTCATATTTGTCATGAAGTCTGCTTTGTTTGAATAGTGTCAATGCCTTCATTCCCTGCCCAGTGGACATGCTATAATTACCACTATTGGTGCTCAAAAATCTGGTCTGACATCGCATAGCTTCCGATTGAGTTCAGAGATATATATATATACGTGTGTCATATTTCACAATTTTGAGAACGCAATAAAATTCGTAATTAACCATCACACGCACATGCGTGTGTACAAAAGTATAAGCAAATTAAATTGAAGATATGGTTCACAGGTCTAACTGAAAGTTTCAGACATCCCAACTCTATCTAATTCATTATGTTTATTCAACTCCCAGTAATAGCAGGGTATCACCTAACTACCATAATACAAACGAGGATTAAAAATTTGGTAACCATAGATTTTCAATCTGTAGCGTCCTAATAAACATCAAACTTGTGACTTTGATGAGTATGCACAAGTTCTCAACTTCTCGCGTTCTAATGACTGAGCCAAGATTCGCAAGTTTTGACGGATGTATATGTATCCATGATTTCTTTCTAACATGATGCCAAGTCTCTACTGTAACCACACGTGGACAGTTTATTCAGCTCCCTTATCTATTTATTTCCAGAAGACTAAAAGGAGGATATTCAAAAATTTATGAAGAAGTTTGGTCAACAAAACTTTTCTCATCTACATGATTAATTATAATGACTTAACTTTTATCCTTAAATTTCTATTATGGCTTTTAACTATGAGCCCCAATTTCTAAGGGAACAATTTTCACAAACTAGAATTTTCTACAAAGAAAACTGTTATGAAATCAGAATTTTATACATTGCCTATGACACAATCTTATCCAAGCCTTCATTTGATCCTACTTGGTTACATAATATTCGCTATTCTTGAAACTATATCTTGTGTCGCCACAACATATAAGTTAGAATTTCTCTCTTTTCAAGTATAATTATCCTTGCCATATTGCCAGACTTCCTCGATACTACCACATCAATGAGAGGAGTGACATAATATTGCCTGAAAGAAAGGTTTCAACTCAAAATTTTGTAGCAACCATTAACAAGAAAAAAATATTTTTGGCACTCCTTGATCACACTGAGACTGCGTTCTGAACTTCAAATTTTTAACTCTCAACTCAACTCCAACCTCAGACTCTACAAAAGCTATGACAACCTATTCGATCTTTGAATACACTTCGCAACAAAATCCCTCAGGAACATTTAGCTCCAACTCTACTGACTTAAAAATATTTATGTTCATTATATGAAATGTTTTCCCCCTGATCTTGCTTGTCCGCCACCATGCATGTAACACAATCCTTTCTAAGTGTTAACAACTTGTACCAAGTATAACGTTTTCTCCTCAACTAATATCTATAGACGCATGTATATTGTACTCAAGATAATGCTATTAGGTAATGGGAGTATCATTATACTGACATTTAATTTCCTACCACATAGCTCGCGTTAATTTCTCTTAAGTTAATTATATTGTATCGAACGAGCCATTATTACAAATTTAGTTGTCTATTACTCGGATTCCCCGCCGTGAATTCAACTCTGCATTTCTCATGATAATCAATAACCTTAATTATTTTATTTATTGGGTGAAATAATTTAGCTAATGATTCTAAATTGTCAACCATCAACTAAATTTATCATACACTTTGCACCATCGCTCCTCATTACATTACGTTGGATTGTACCTCAATCAAGTCCTAACACTTACATATGAAGATACTTTGAGAGTAACACACTGAACCACCGTAATAGCAAGGATAATTTGAACAAGTCATATTCACACACCATATTAATTCTAGGGTTTCAAGAGAGCATATTTTATAACAAGATTTAATCAAAATCAACTAGGAAAGTGGTCACCTAAATTAACAACTTGATTTAATCCATAGAATTTTCAGCAAAAATTTTAGGAATTTCTAGTGAAGAAATCTCACTCACCTTCATAACCTCAACCAAGTTGTTAATTTTCTTCCAACTCTAGAATGTCAACAAAGGAAGAACATGACTTTAAATTTCTCAACAATTTAATCATTAACCCCCCCTCATTTTCTACCAATCAGTGACATCCAGGTAAACACAAGATGTGAGGGGAAACTCATCCACTAATTCAAGAATTTCAGAGTTTAGAACTCACAAATTTTCAGAAATTTCTCACAGGACAAAGAGAGGAACAAATACCAAAGAATTTCCCTCACCTTCTGACAACCGCTGCGCCGCCCGTCGTCGCCCGCTGCACCGCCGCCGCGTCGCCCAAATCGGCAGCGGCAGCAGGCTGCTGCCGCTGCTGCAACAGCAGCAGCTGCTGCCTGCTGCAGGCGGCAGCTGCTGCCTGCTGCAGGCGGCAGCAGGCATGCCGCCGCGCCGCCGCGGCCTCAGCGCGCGCCGCCTGCGCGCCTGGCCCTCCGCCGCGCCTCGCCGGCCGCCTGCGCTCCTCGCGCGGCCCAGCCCTGCCGAGAGAGAGAGAGTGGGAGAGAGGGAGAGATTGAGAGGGGATTCCGAGAATTTGGGGAAGAGGGTTGAATTTTTGGGTGGGGTTCTCGTCGCCGTTCACCACCAGGGAAGGTAGTGGGAAAGAAAAAAAAATTTGGGGGAGGAAGAGAGGTATCCTGGAATGACTATTGGCCCATGGTTTTATTCATTAGATGTGTAACCCTTGAGCCTAATGATGCCACCTCACCTCCCCAAGTCCCCATATAGCTTAAAGTCAAGCCACCTCACTCCACCCACTAAATTAAACATAGATTAATAGATGAGAATAAAAAGTGGGTATAATACTTGTATCTTCTCATATGTATATACCACAAGAGCATGTACATACGTACTCATTTATATGATCATACCACAAAAATTAAAATATTTAATTTCACTCCAAATTATCCATATATTATATTTATGATTATCATTTTACTGTAATTCTTCCCACAAAAGTTTTTTTTTTAAAAGATTTATTATCGTAAATTTAATTAAATCATCACCTCCAAAAATCTGTATAATGTCTCCAATCAAGGATAAAAAAAAAATATTAAATTCATATTTTTATGACCGGGGTGTTACAATTCTACCCTCCTTAGAAAAGTTTCGTCCTCGAAACTTGGCACTAGGATTAAATGAGTATAAAACTCTCACATTTCTCTTATACATCACAAAATCTTTCATTCATACAGTATCTTCCTCGACCTTCTTACTCGAAGATTCATTATCTCTAGATTAACTCTATATTATGTTCTTACGATCCGACTAAATTCTGACTCGCCTGATATTTGAATCATTCCCTTACCCCAGTGTCCCATACCACTGGCAGCTCATACGGAGGGCCCACACCCTCAGCAGAGCATATCCAAATCATGGCATGTGGGTACCATAATTTGAACATAAGGCAGTGACCAAATATCTCACGTTTCAAGATTAATCATACACGTAAGAACTCCTACCCCCTTAAACCAATCATCACAAACAACATTTTTACATACATACAAAGCATATCACTCATAAAAATCAGCCCTATCAATCCAATCCTCTCCTACTATTCATTCTAAGTCTATCCTCTTTCTATATCCTGCGCTCTGATACCAACTGTAACGGTCCCAGATTTAAGAATTCTCAATTGACACAAATGTCTATACTGACCAACAGATCATCAGTTTAATCTCTAATATTCTTAAAAATTTGGCAGCATCTCCTTTGTAAATATTGATATTTCCCAAATATACATTTCAACTTTACAATAATTTCGGCCAACACCAGCCTAATTATCTCAAATCCAAACATATAAACCAAGATCAATAATTTTCCATGCAGTCATAATAAGATTTGGCTCACAACGGCCCGTATTATTCAAATAACAATTTCGGCTTGACCTCGCCTACTTATATGGAGACAAAGAAACATAAACCCGAGGATACTCCTCTCAGCATGCCGAACATAACTCAGAATTTTCATCACTCCAACATAATTGTAATCATTACAAACTACCTTATCCTTACATCATTATCTCTAACAAGGAAAAATACATGCTACCTGTACATGTCAACTAAAGTTACAATTATGTACAACAACTCTTGCAAAGTAATGACACATCACTGTATCTGTAATAAGTTACTGCTAATGAAATCCCTTTACAAACCGCCCAAAGCCTAAATATGGCCTCCATCTCACTGCAACCTGAAAACATGAAACTGGGAGGGAGTGAGCTCAACAGCTCAGTGAGGAGAGAAAAAGAAGATTTAGAGCAGGTATATTTGTCGAATTAGAAGGGGGACATGCTTTTCTTCAAATATCAAACGAGCATGGATAAAAAAAAAAAAAAAAAAAAAAGAAGTAATGATATCACAGTTAATAGTCCACTCAAACAATCTCTACGTTCTGCAAAAGACCTGACTCTTTTGGCTAATGATTCTATAACTCAAATCTTTGAACTGTGTTCTACGGAGTTTATGATATATCCAATATTTTTCTTTTAGTGCCTTAACTGATTTCTAAATTCTCTTCATGCATATGTACCTCATGTACCATTCACAATGATGCTCTAATCACAATAAGTTAATTTCAATACTACATATGACACAAACATGCTTATGTGTATCGTATCACATTTCCAGTACTATAAAAGAATAAACGCGTAAACATACTCACTTCATATAATATTTTATTATTCCTACAACAAGGCAGTCCCACATCAGGGACAAGCATACATCACTAGGCATTAGAAAAGACGTATCTTTACATCATAATATACGGCCCATCTAATACCCCGCCTTCACCCATTCAGACTTTTCATAATACACAAACATACAATTATGCGTACATGTGTGTGTATATATATATATGTCGTACATCGCATCACACTTCAAGTAATGCATGAATTAAACTGTACACTTTCACCTAATATATGATATTTCATTTCAATCGGCTAAATCTATATTCTGATGTTTTCATTATCATATTCGATAACACATTTAACATACCCTTAGTGTTACACACACACATATATATCTCACATATATCCATTCATTCTCAATCATTTGTAAAGATGCAAATATATGTATATAGCACCGTCTTCGCACTCCGCCCGTGCCATACGGGTCCCTTCCTCCTAATATATGAATATAGCACCGTCTTCACACTCCGCCCGTGCCATACGGGTCCCTTCCTCCTAATATATGAATATAGCACCGTCTTCGCACTCCGCCCGTGCCATACGGGTCCCTTCCTCCGTAACACAATATATATATATATATAGCACCGTCTTCGCACTCCGCCCGTGCCATACGGGTCCCTTCCTCCTTATATATGAATATAGCACCGTCTTCGCACTCCGCCCGTGCCATACGGGTCCCTTCCTCCGTAACACAATATATATATATATATATATATTATATATAGCACCGTCTTCGCACTCCGCCCGTGCCATACGGGTCCCTTCCTCCTTTGAATAAGGTATAAATATACACATACATCTAAATGCACACAATATCGGCACATTCAATTTCATAAGACTCATGTAAAGAGTACACCATTTCCTATATGGAATGATACTCTCAAATAGTACTTACTCGTCACCTTGTATTCTTATGCGATATCCGCACAATTGACTTGACCAAGCATATCACCCATATATATAGATATGTATCGAATCAAGTGACATACACCAATCATATTCATGTCAATCATAATAAATTCTATTCCGTAACATGCATGTCAATGCCATTGTACACCATACTCCAAAAATGCAAGCCACATATGCAAATAGGTAAAATGCTATATTAAACAAGTTATTATCCATATTTGCAATTAGGTATAATGCAATCCAATTCATTAAAAACCCCACTCATTATTTAATCACATGATTTAGGTCTTATAGTTAGTCGTGTTTCTTCTTTCAAGACAGATTCTGAAAGTTCTTATCGTCACAAGTAATTATAGACTCGCCAATTAGAGTTGTATACGATTTTACTCGTTTGTCTTGATGCTCATATTTGTCATGAAGTCTGCTTTGTTTGAATAGTGTCAATGCCTTCATTCCCTGCCCAGTGGACATGCTATAATTACCACTATTGGTGCTCAAAAATCTGGTCTGACATCGCATAGCTTCCGATTGAGTTCAGAGATATATATATATATATACGTGTGTCATATTTCACAATTTTGAGAACGCAATAAAATTCGTAATTAACCATCACACGCACATGCGTGTGTACAAAAGTATAAGCAAATTAAATTGAAGATATGGTTCACAGGTCTAACTGAAAGTTTCAGACATCCCAACTCTATCTAATTCATTATGTTTATTCAACTCCCAGTAATAGCAGGGTATCACCTAACTACCATAATACAAACGAGGATTAAAAATTTGGTAACCATAGATTTTCAATCTGTAGCGTCCTAATAAACATCAAACTTGTGACTTTGATGAGTATGCACAAGTTCTCAACTTCTCGCGTTCTAATGACTGAGCCAAGATTCGCAAGTTTTGACGGATGTATATGTATCCATGATTTCTTTCTAACATGATGCCAAGTCTCTACTGTAACCACACGTGGACAGTTTATTCAGCTCCCTTATCTATTTATTTCCAGAAGACTAAAAGGAGGATATTCAAAAATTTATGAAGAAGTTTGGTCAACAAAACTTTTCTCATCTACATGATTAATTATAATGACTTAACTTTTATCCTTAAATTTCTATTATGGCTTTTAACTATGAGCCCCAATTTCTAAGGGAACAATTTTCACAAACTAGAATTTTCTACAAAGAAAACTGTTATGAAATCAGAATTTTATACATTGCCTATGACACAATCTTATCCAAGCCTTCATTTGATCCTACTTGGTTACATAATATTCGCTATTCTTGAAACTATATCTTGTGTCGCCACAACATATAAGTTAGAATTTCTCTCTTTTCAAGTATAATTATCCTTGCCATATTGCCAGACTTCCTCGATACTACCACATCAATGAGAGGAGTGACATAATATTGCCTGAAAGAAAGGTTTCAACTCAAATTTTGTAGCAACCATTAACAAGAAAAAAATATTTTTGGCACTCCTTGATCACACTGAGACTGCGTTCTGAACTTCAAATTTTTAACTCTCAACTCAACTCCAACCTCAGACTCTACAAAAGCTATGACAACCTATTCGATCTTTGAATACACTTCGCAACAAAATCCCTCAGGAACATTTAGCTCCAACTCTACTGACTTAAAAATATTTATGTTCATTATATGAAATGTTTTCCCCCTGATCTTGCTTGTCCGCCACCATGCATGTAACACAATCCTTTCTAAGTGTTAACAACTTGTACCAAGTATAACGTTTTCTCCTCAACTAATATCTATAGACGCATGTATATTGTACTCAAGATAATGCTATTAGGTAATGGGAGTATCATTATACTGACATTTAATTTCCTACCACATAGCTCGCGTTAATTTCTCTTAAGTTAATTATATTGTATCGAACGAGCCATTATTACAAATTTAGTTGTCTATTACTCGGATTCCCCGCCGTGAATTCAACTCTGCATTTCTCATGATAATCAATAACCTTAATTATTTTATTTATTGGGTGAAATAATTTAGCTAATGATTCTAAATTGTCAACCATCAACTAAATTTATCATACACTTTGCACCATCGCTCCTCATTACATTACGTTGGATTGTACCTCAATCAAGTCCTAACACTTACATATGAAGATACTTTGAGAGTAACACACTGAACCACCGTAATAGCAAGGATAATTTGAACAAGTCATATTCACACACCATATTAATTCTAGGGTTTCAAGAGAGCATATTTTATAACAAGATTTAATCAAAATCAACTAGGAAAGTGGTCACCTAAATTAACAACTTGATTTAATCCATAGAATTTTCAGCAAAAATTTTAGGAATTTCTAGTGAAGAAATCTCACTCACCTTCATAACCTCAACCAAGTTGTTAATTTTCTTCCAACTCTAGAATGTCAACAAAGGAAGAACATGACTTTAAATTTCTCAACAATTTAATCATTAACCCCCCTCATTTTCTACCAATCAGTGACATCCAGGTAAACACAAGATGTGAGGGGAAACTCATCCACTAATTCAAGAATTTCAGAGTTTAGAACTCACAAATTTTCAGAAATTTCTCACAGGACAAAGAGAGGAACAAATACCAAAGAATTTCCCTCACCTTCTGACAACCGCTGCGCCGCCCGTCGTCGCCCGCTGCACCGCCGCCGCGTCGCCCAAATCGGCAGCGGCAGCAGGCTGCTGCCGCTGCTGCAACAGCAGCAGCTGCTGCCTGCAGCAGCAGCAGCTGCTGCTGCCTGCTGCAGGCGGCAGCAGGCATGCCGCCGCGCCGCCGCGGCCTCAGCGCGCGCCGCCTGCGCGCCTGGCCCTCCGCCGCGCCTCGCCGGCCGCCTGCGCTCCTCGCGCGGCCCAGCCCTGCCGAGAGAGAGAGAGTGGGAGAGAGGGAGAGATTGAGAGGGGATTCCGAGAATTTGGGGGAAGAGGGTTGAATTTTTGGGTGGGGTTCTCGTCGCCGTTCACCACCAGGGAAGGTAGTGGGAAAGAAAAAAAAATTTGGGGGAGGAAGAGAGGTATCCTGGAATGACTATTGGCCCATGGTTTTATTCATTAGATGTGTAACCCTTGAGCCTAATGATGCCACCTCACCTCCCCAAGTCCCCATATAGCTTAAAGTCAAGCCACCTCACTCCACCCACTAAATTAAACATAGATTAATAGATGAGAATAAAAAGTGGGTATAATACTTGTATCTTCTCATATGTATATACCACAAGAGCATGTACATACGTACTCATTTATATGATCATACCACAAAAATTAAAATATTTAATTTCACTCCAAATTATCCATATATTATATTTATGATTATCATTTCACTGTAATTCTTCCCACAAAAGTTTTTTTTTAAAAGATTTATTATCGTAAATTTAATTAAATCATCACCTCCAAAAATCTGTATAATGTCTCCAATCAAGGATAAAAAAAAAATATTAAATTCATATTTTTATGACCGGGGTGTTACAACCCCAGTCGACTATAGCGTCTATATAAGTCGACTAATAGTGGTATTAGTCGACTATAGGAATGGGCAGGTCGATTAACAGGAACCTGTTACTGTGTTTTGGTCGAAACTTCAGCAATTTCCCAGAAATGTGTAAAAATAGTATTAACTACAATTGTTAACTTGATGATAAAATCCCAAATAACCTATATAATGGGCATCGATATTAATACTATTTTACTCACTGAGCTGTCGAGCTCACTCTGTTCTCATTATCACCTTCAGCTTTGGACAAAGGTAAGGGACCCACTTAGTGGCAACATATGCGGGATAGGTGTCAACGGAGATATTTTCACCCTTTTTGTATGATCTTGTGATATGTATATTGTTGTAAAAAATTATGCAAAACTTCTATTGGATGTTTGCCATGAACTTGTAAATATTGAAATGTTTAGTGCTGACTCAAATCCTGTATAATATTGTAGAGTTTTTGGAATAGTAATGTATTAGACTATGTTTTCTTACGAGTTGTCGGATCAATGTTTTAGAAATGCGAAATCATGTTAAGATCATACATGCTATCAAGTAAACAGCAGTCTGATGTTAGCCGAATTGAAGTATTGAATCTTAATGGGTCCCACGCTTGGATAATCTGTGATGATGGTAATCTGAATGGAAGTTTATAAGACTGGGACCATTACAGTTGGTATCAGAGCTAAGGTTTTTAGGTAAAAGGAGAAGGTTAAGTTGGAGGTAGGAGGCAATGGAATTGTTAGGCTTATATGTTTGGATGCGTGATTATGGTTAGGTAGTGAGTTTTATGTGACGGATTAACCATGAATCAAGCGGTAATTGAGTATTTCCTCGCATCAGAATCAGGGTGCCCGCACGTGCTGATTCGGGTGAGTTGACTGAGGGTGCGGCTCTTAGTAATAACTTCTAGTGGTATGGGACACTGGGACGAGGGAATGCAGTGAATTGTCTATTGAACCTAAGTTATTCTAAAACATGAGACTTACGGGTAGACTAAGGATAAGTGTAAGTGCAAGTATGTGTGTGTGTATATATATATTGCTTCTTTCTGATTATAGTAGTATGTTAAGACTATTTTATGGGATTGAGATTGATATGACTCCTTGTTTGCATGTAGATGAGGGACTTTAACATTTATTGGCCAGTCTCTAGCTCGGATAGTTCGAGTGTGAGTTGGATGGCAGGTTCTATGGATTGGGGATATGAGTTTGATGAGACTGACCCAGAGGTCATATTTGCAGCCCCAGACCATATAGACTATGAGGAGGTTGAGTCTCAGGCGTCTAATGAGCCTGAACTAACCATTGTTGATACGGAGAGCTTGGTTGGGGATTCACTTGAGGTAGTAGAGATGGAGGATACTAGTACCATAAAGGAGGAGACCCAAAGAGGATTCACCTATGGAGGTGTCTTTTGGGATAAAACATGGGAAGACGACATGGACCTATATGATGATCTGGATGACTGGTGCTGCGCAGGAGATGAATTACCAGGGGAAGACTCTGAGGAAGGCATGGGTGATAGCGAGGATAGTAGCAGTACTAGTGGGAACTCAAGTGGGGACCCTATGAAGGATGAATCCATGAGCAAATACTTTTGATATGTATATATATGTATAAGCGTAGTGTGCTAGTTGATAAATATCTTAAGAGTTTGTTGTATATGCCCTGGCACATCTTATATGTATGCACATGAGTTAGTTCGGATATCCAAAGGGTAGACATATCAGTGTAATATCTTTGTATCCATTTTAGGATGTATATAAATATAAATAGCAAGTTGCTTGTTTGCAAAGTGATGATGAATATTGTTTTAAAGTGATTGCATGAAACTAAAATTTTATCTAAAATTATTTTCATATATGTGAAGTATGTTGACTAGACGTCCTTATATTATAGGAAGGACGCATGGATCTAAATCAACTACCACCAAATGAGTCTTTATCACTTAGTGTGTCACACTATAATGTGATGGGAAGTGCACACCCCATGGACAACAATGAAGATTCTGAAGTCCAGATAGGAGGAGGTCATGGAACTCTAGGGGTGATGCCGGAGTGGCTCACTCAGTTAATGACAAGAGCAAACAATAACAACGCCCACCGAGCATTGGAGCAGTTTCAGAAAATTAAACTGCCCGTATTTGAAGGGGAGGTGGATCCCTTACAAGCTGAAGCATGGCTTCTCCAGATAGAGAAGATCCTAGATGTAATGAACTGCACCGATGAGCAAAGAGTATATTTCTCTTCCTTTATGTTTCAAAAGGAAGCAGAACATTGGTGGAGGGCGGTGAAGAGTAATGTGAAGAGTACAAGAGAATCAATCACCTGGAAATTTTTAGTGAATAAGTTTACTGAAAAATATATCCCAGAGACGGCCAGAGACAACATGGCATCAGAATTCTTGGAATTACGGCAAGGCCTGATGAATGTGTCCCAGTGTGACCAGAGGTTCACCCAATTATCCAGGTATGCTGATGCCTTGGTGAAGAGTGAAGCAGAAAGGACAAAGAGGTTCGTGAAGGGCCTGAGATCAGAAATTCGAAGCAGATTGATTCCTCTAAACTGAAGAATTATCTCCAAGCTGTGGAAAGTGCCTTGAAGGTAGAAATGGATATGCAAGAGGGTCATGAAGACTGGGTGAAGGAGATTCCCAACTCAGAGCGCCCCTGATATCAAGGACCATCAATGACGGTGGCATCAGGATCCACTAGTAGTAAGGGATTTGGATTTAATGCCACTCTGCAAAGAGGAGGATGGGCCAGAGGCAGGGAACATGGTTGAGAAACAGAGACACATTCTCAAAAGCACAGGCTACCTCTGTGTCCCACCCAAGAATCTCGGAGGCCCCTTGGTGTCAGAAGTATAGAACAAACCATTTTGGAAACTGCCTCCAAGATAGGGCTTGTTATAATTGTGGAGGCGTGGGGCATTAAAGAAAAATTACCCGACGAGGCGCGGAAGCCAATAGCTGAGTAGGGAAAGTGGGAGGCCAGCTATGAGAATGAACCCTCCCAGAGGACCAACCAGTAATTTTATGCCGCCCAGTAATGCTCCACGACCTGCTGCAACTCAGTCATCTGTCCAACAGTTACGAGTTCAAGGAAGAACTTTTGCATTGACCCATCGACAAGCAATGACCTCAAATGCAGTAGTGGAAGATATGATCTCCATATCAGGACATATTGCCCATGCATTGTTTGAACCCGGAGCTACTCATTCATTCATATCTAGTGCTTTTGCTTATAAATTAAATCAAGCATCGGAGTCCCTAGGATTTCAGTTGGTTGTATCCACACCCATAGGGGTAAAGATAATAGCTAGCACTAAATATGTGAATTGTCAAGTGATGATTGGGGAGATGAAAACATCTATTGATTTGATTAAGTTGGGCGAGCTGAAGTTTGATGCAATACTAGGAATGGACTGGTTGTCCGCTTGTGGTGCCCATGTGAATTGTAATAGGAAGAGGATCATCTTTAAAATGAGAGGAGCTCTGGGTTTATTTTTAAAGGGGTCAAAGTTAGTCATGATATACCCTACATATCGGCCATTAAAGCCACCAAGTTAATGACGCAGGGATGCCAAGAATTTCTGGCTTCAGTTTTAGATACCACTAGAACTGATATTAAAATTGAGACTATTCCAATTATGAATGAGTTTCCTGATGTATTCCCGGAAGATTTACCAGGTTTGCCCCCAGATCGGGATGTAGAATTTTCAATAGAGATGATGCCCGATACTGCCCCAATTTCAAAGGTTCCATATCGTATGGCCCCCGTAGAAATGAAGGAACTTAAAACACAACTACAGGAATTATTGGATAAAGGTTTCATCCGACCAAGTGTATCTCCGTGGGGAGCACCAGTACTATTTGTTAAAAAGAAGGATGGGAGTATGAGACTATGTGTTGACTATCGGGAATTGAATAAGGCCACTATCAAAAATAGGTACCCTCTTCCTCGGATTGATGACTTATTTGATCAATTACAAGGGTCTTGTGTATTTCTAAGATAGACCTTAGATCGGGGTATCATCAGTTAAAGGTCAAGCCAGAAGATGTGTCTAAATCGGCTTTTAGGACAAGATATGGACATTTTGAATTCCTAGTCATGCCTTTTGGACTCACTAATGCCCCAGCAACATTTATGGACCTAATGAATCGAGTGTCCCAACCATATCTTGATCAGTTTGTGGTGGTCTTTATCGATGACATTTTGATCTATTCAAAGAATAGGGAAGATCATGAGAATCATCTTAAAATTGTCCTCTAAATCTTGAGGAAGAAGCAACTTTATACTAAATTAAAGAAATGTGAATTTTGGTTAGAACAAGTAGGGTTTCTTAACCATATTATATCCAAGGAGGGAATATCAGTAATTCCAATGAAAATTGAAGCAATCAAAGACTGGCTTAGACCCACAAATGTCACCGAAGTCCGAAGTTTCTTGGGATTAGCTGGATACTACAGGAGATTTGTAGAAGGATTCTCTCTAATTGTGGCACCATTAACACAGCTAACTAGCAAGAATAAGAAGTTTGTATGGGGAGAAGAACAAGATAAGAGCTTCCTTGAAGTCAAGACGAAGCTAACATCTGCTCCTGTTCTAATTGTACCTTCGGGGACTGAAGGGTTTGCCATCTATAGTGATGCGTCAAAATTGGGACTGGGATGTGTGTTAATGCAACATGGGAAAGTATTGCCTATGCATCCCGACAATTAAAAATTCATGAAAGAAATTACCCCACTCATGATTTAGAATCAGCCGTTGTGATTTTTGCTTTAAAGATCTGGCGACATTACTTGTATGGAGTGTCTTTGAAAGTTTTACTGATCATAAAGTTTGAAGTACATTTTCACACAAAAAGAATTGAATATGAGACAGAGGAGATGGCTAGAACTAATGAAGGATTATGATATTTCTATCCAATACCACCCTGGAAGACCAATGTGGTGGCTGACGCCTTAAGTCGGAAATCAGGAGGAGCAGTGGCCACTCTGATAACTCGCCAAATAAGAATATTAAGAGATCTAGAGGAAATGCAAGTAGAGGTGCGAGTCATTGATCCTTCCAATACTAAGTATCAACTGAATCAAGTAAGCATTCAATTTGATCTACATGAGAAAATCAAAGAGGCCCAACAAAGAGATACTCTAATAAGGAAAGTTATGGAGAAAGTACTAGAAGGAGAACTCAAGGAGTTTCAAATAGAAGATGATGTACTGAGATTTAGACGCAGATTATGTGTGCCAGATGTAGCAGAGATCAAAGAAGAAATAATGCAGGAGGCTCATTGTATCCCGTATACAGCTCATCCGGGGAGCACAAAAATGTACCAGGATCTGCGTCATAACTTCTGGTAGGAATGAAAATGGATATTTTCAATTTTGTCACAAGTGTTTAGTCTGTCAGCAAGTAAAAGCAGAACATAAGAAGCCCCCAGGATTACTAGTACCATTACCAATTCCTGAATGGAAATGGTGTCACATTGCTATGGACTTTGCTACTGGATGTACGCGCCGGGAAAAAAGAAAAGAGGTGCTGTAAAATTTCCTTGAATCAGATGAAAAATTACAACAAAACTGTTTCCCTTCCAGTTACAAGGGAGGGAGGATGTTGAGTCTTGAATCCTCCCTTTGTTTAATGCTGGGTTCTTCGTGTGGCAGTTGAGTGTGAATCTTGTTCTCCGTTGACCGGATGACCGTCGGGATCGTCAGGGATCTTCTCTTTGGTTGGTAGAAGGAGTAACACAGCTCTTGTCTACCAAAACTCTCAAAGAGAAGGTAGGCAAAGGATAACTCGTACGCAGTGAGCTTGTTGAAGAGTTTAGCTCTCTTTCTCCTGTCTCTGTCTTGTTGTCGTCTAACTAAAGAAAATCTGACCCCTTCTTCAATAGCGACGGGGCTATTTATAGGGGTTCCAGGGTGAACGTGCCCCCTAAAAACGCTCCACAACGAGGGGCGGACTTCCCCGCTATGTGGGCGGCGACTGGCCCCATAACCAGGGCGGTTATAACCGAGACGCGGGTGTCGAGCCCACGCGCCTTGATGTTAAGACGCGGGTGTCGAGCCCACGCGCCTTGATGTTGAGACGCGGGTGTCGAGCCCACGCGTCTAGAACTTGAAACTCTGCTTTTTAATGGCTTGTCTTTTAGTGATTTTTAGACAGCCTACAAAACCCCCTCCAAAGTTTTCGATATTCCGCAGTTAACTGGGACGGATTTCGAAATACTTTGGACTCTAGCTGAATTCGCCTTTATGACTGGACTGTTAATGCTCCGGGTTTGATCTTATCTGGAGTTGGTCTTCGTGAGTGTACTGTTGAACTCTTTGAGGCCACCAGAGTTGATCGTGTTGAGTGTCTAGATACACAGTCTAAACCTCCCCGATTGCTTTTAGTCTGTCATGGACGCGCTTTAAGCCACGAGTGGACGATCGTCTGCTTGTGCCAGTGTACTGTTGAACTGATTTGCAGAAGCAAGGACTGAACGCCAGTTCTTTTTGAAGAGCAGAGATAGTACTGCTTTACAGACGCGACTTTCATGGGTGCGTCTTTTGGCAAATGAAAAACGCGACTGATCTTCCATAAAGCAGACGCGATGTTCAGCCGGGCTGGAAAGGCGCGAACTTCTTAGAGAGACGCGACTTTTTGAATGCATTTATGGCGGTGATGACGGGGCATGTCCATCGAAGAGGCGCAGCCATCGGGTGCGAATCTATGCCATGTCATGATTGCACTACCAGTTGGCCTGGGGAACCGACGGGACATCACCTTTTGACGCGCGGACTTCCCGGTTCATTAAATAATCTGTTCCACGTGTCAAGCGATGAATCGCTGCAGAGCCATGGTGCCGATCTTCGCGATACATTAAAATTGATCTGTTCCACGCGTCAAGCGATGACTCGCTGCAGAACTAATCGAGCCACGCGCCGCGTATCTTCGCGAATCCTTGTGCCTATAAATGGCAACAGTCACAGAGATACCTCTTCTTCTCCGAGCGCATTTGTTTAGAGTTTTTAAGAAAAAGAGTTCTTCTTTCTCTGTTCATCTCCATTACTGGATTCTTAATCACCAATGGCACCTAAGACCAAGCCAACCGCATCCTCTTCAAGAGCGACCGTCACCGAGGCCCAGAGGGGCGGTTCCTCCGCGCAGGAAGTCCTTTTCCCAGGTATAACGCCGTTTAGGCTTGAACTTCACCATTACTGGAAGCTCATGGAACCCCAAAAAGATATCTTTTGGAGGAGAACCATTAACACAGAACCGTCAACACAGAAAACAAACTGTGTTTGATTCTCAGACGCGGTCTCAGACGCGGTCTTTGAGTTGATAACCAAGGCGCGAGTTTGATGACCCGGTGCCAGCGAGTCCTGCATTTCGGATTCTTCACTTAGAATATTTCTAATTGTGAAGGGTTCGGACGCGGACTTGAAGATTTTTCATCAGGTGCAGGTTTTTGATGAATCTTGCACCTAGCCCAAGTACTTAGAGATTTTTCATAAGTCTTGGTTTGCAAAACGCGGATTTGATCCCGCGGGTCTTACGCCTGAATGCGGATTTGCAGGTCTGGATGCGGATTTGATAATTCCTGCGTCTGGACGCAGATTCGCAGGTCTGGACGCGGATTTGATAATTCCTGCGTCCAGTATCTCTTCTGCGTCTGGACTATAGACACTTAGCATTTTTTTTTTGGTTCTGATAAAGTGTCTGACTAAGTGTCCTTTTCTTTTGCAGTACCACACCCTTCTGCCCCACTCGCCAAGAAGCGCCACTTTGGACATGTAGGTGGTGCTGACCGTGATCTGGCTTTTGTGCTACGAAGGACAGTACCTGTGACTGCTGACAGGTTGCAGGAGCGCCAGGAAAGGCTCTCCAATGTTGATATGACAACTCTTCGGGTGCTTATGACTGATGCAGCATTCACAACGGATGATCACGTCAAGCTGGAGAAGCCTGCCTTCTTCTTCGGAGATCGTATCGGTGATGGCGGCTATTCCATGTATGATGGAAATTATAGATGGCTCCGTCAGATAGGCGATTGAAGATTCTTTCTTCCAGACATGGAGAGGATGTTCCCGCTGTCTTATCTCCAGCACATGTCCGTCCCTCGGAAGATGAAATGGGACGTTTCCCGATATGTCCCTGAGATTACCCTCGGTGACTTGGGCTCCCAGAAGGTATACCGTCATGATGGTCATGATAGGGCGGTTCTCAGCCTGTTCCCCAGGTCGCGCAAGTCTGAGCTCCCAGTTGGAGAGATACCAAAACTCGGCACTACCTTCCTCAACGCGTTTATGAAAGCGGAGGATGATTTTCCTGTTGAGTTCCGTGCGCCCGGGTGGGTTCATTCCACCGAGAAGTATTGGTGGCGCAGGATGGTGAACTTCGTCCTTGCCGATCTTGGAGATATGCTAGAGCATGTGGGACTGTACCCAGCAGTCAGGGCCGTGCAGTATGGCATCCCGCCGAGTTCTCAGAACTTCTTCGGGGTCCTGGAGCGTTACAATTCTTTGACGGGGACATTCTTCACCCCGGTCGGAGAGATGGGCCTTGCACTGCACGAGTTGCATGAGGTCTCGGGGCTGGCAACAGGAGATTCTCCCTATGAGGAATATATCCCAACCACTGAGGAGCTCAACCTTATGAAGAAAGGGTCTCCTCAAATGTACGAGACTTATTGGGAAGTGCTATGTCACTTCCATATTTGCGGCCAGATAACCACTTAGAGGTCGGGAGGAATCAAGCAGCTGTCTTGGGCCAGTTACTTGTTCAACAATGTCAATAAGAAAGACCATCCAATAACCCGACTGGCTCCCAGCTCCGATAAGGAAATTGACGACAGGATCGCCCAGGCTCCTGAAGGCTTCTACACCACGGTTTCGAACGAGGACGGTTTCGAACCTGACATGGTCTTCGAAAGCTTTCACCATCAAGCCCGGACCCCTATCTCCGATCGAGCATTATTGGCGGGTGATTAAGAAAGAGTTGTGTAGAGTATTAGCACAAATATTTAACAAAGAGATGAAGGTTAGAAACAACCTTAAGTGCTTAGTTCACTCCACAAATGTATATGATATGATTGATGTACCCTTTCTTATCTCCGCTATAGCATAGGGCTATACCGAGTCGAACCTCAGGGAGAGCTAGCGATGGAAGCGTTACGATAGGTAGTGAAGTTAGAAAACGAGAATTCTTCTTTGTTTAAAAGAATAAAGAATCAAAAGAAAAACAAATGAAAGAATTGGTGGATATGTTCATGGTGAAAAATGTAAAAAGAAATCAAGAAGAGGTTTGCTTTGGTATTCACACTAAAAAGAAAAGAAAACTTTGAAAAGACTTTGAATAAAGAAAACCATGACTAGCTAACCTTACTACCTTGCTAAAGACTTACTAAACTCCGTGATAGTGAATGCGTGCCTCATGTTGATTCATCGGCATAGATTTGTCTTGCGTGTTGGTCTAATTACCTTCCCACTTGGATGACGGGAGCTCATTCTTGGACTTGTCTTGTAGCCTCCATAGATGTCATAGGCCTACAAGTTAGACTTTCAATAATGGAATCAAAAGAGCTACACTCAAGGGATGCAAATGAAGAACATACAACATTCAATAATGGACTTAAAGAAGTTGTACATCAAATAGCATATTGGTGCTCCATCTCCATGTTCCATCAAGGCACTTGTTCAAAGACAAGGCTCTACATGAGGCACACATGAATCATATGGAGAGTTACAACAAGATACTTGCCAAGTAATGAAAAAAACCCGTCGGAGAAGAGAAGATCATACACTTGCAAGATGAAATAAAGCAATCACCCATGAGTTAGTGAAGATAGCAAGGCTAGTGGTTAGCTAGTACATGAAGAAAGAATTAGCTACTACTAGCCATTACAAAAGCAAAACAAAGCATGAAGTAAAAGTGCAAGAAAGTAAAGCAACAAGTAAAGAAAGCAAGTAAACTAGAAAATGCAAGAATAGAGAGAAGAGAATGGATCAATTCTTGCTTCACAAAGTGTCACTCCTTGATGTACACAAGCTTTCTCTCTCTTACAACTCTTTCTTTACAGAATTTCTAGGGAGAAGAAGATCATAGAGAGCTACAAAAATCCTAGAGAAAAACTAACAAAAATACAAAGCTTTACACTAATCTCTCTCTCTTCTCTGTTCAGTCTTTGCTCGCAGGTACAAATGAAGTATTTATAGGCCCCAGGTGAAGGATCCAGAAGCTAGTTTGTTGGCGCAAAATCCGGATCTCAACAGACTCCAAACTGCCGCCAGGGCGCGGCAAGGCGCGGCAATACTGTGGCCGTTGGCTAACAGCTTTCTGGTACGAAGTTGTTACAAGTTTGTTAGCCACGTGGCCTTCTAGAATCTGGAGTTGTTGCGCGGATCTCTCTGGATTCTGGATTAGATTTGGGCTTTATCTTGATCTTTGAATAAATCACTTTAATTATTACTAATTAAAGTGATTAATTGGCTTTCTCTTCATTAGAGTGTGTACCTGCAAATATATAGAGAAGATTAGTAAAAATCATGTATTTATTACAAAAATGCGTGGGAATAATGAGGTAAAATATGCAATATTGGATCACAATCACACCCCCACACTTATTCTTTTGCTCGTCCCGAGCAAAACAAAGAAAAAGAAAAGAAAAAACTATACTACCAATTTTATTACACCACTTTCGCAGGTGACGCGATTGCACTGAGCGTGTGCAACAAGCCGTTAAACCTCTAGGTTACCCTAGAGGAGGAGTGTTGTCTCCTGAGGGTTTTCAGCGGATTACACCCACAAAATCCATAACGAAAGAAAACAAAATGTTAGTGTTTTGAAAACGCATTTTGAATAAGAGACATGTTTACGAACTATTTTTGCAAAAATATAAGTGATCCTAGGTCATAAGTCCACCTATAATCATTCTTCCTTAAACTTAGTCTCTATGCAAGATCTTGTCTTTAATTAAGGTAAGAATTCAAAATTGGATTGAATACTTTTATCTTTCATAAAACCTAGATAGTATGCACACCGTGTAAGTGATGATTTCTGGGATTTCAACTCTAACCATCAAGCCATTTATTTATTTATTTATTTATTTTTTTTCTTCCCTTAGTTTTCTTAGGCTTTCTAGTTCACCCATGTAGCGAGCCTATAACCGATGACTCCCGAACCAGATGGTTCTAGGGCACCAAATGAGAAAACATCCCTTGGGTTTAAGGTCTCGAGTGAAAAAGGCCACAAAACTAAAGGGGATTATTCTTAATCACCGTTAGGCGTGAATAATCATGCTTCTTGAGGCACAATTATCCAGCTTAATAAGTGAGATCACCGTTAGGCGTGAGTAACCATGCTTCTTGAGGCATAGTTATCCAGCTTAATAAGTGATGTTTTATTTATATATTTTTTTTCTTTTTTTTTTTTTTTTTTTTTTTATTTTTTTATTATTATATGGCATTTTTGGTCTTTGTTTCCATCCCAAGAAATGTGTAAGTGTGAAGTGCATACTTATCTAAGGCAAAAATTCAAGATAAAAAATATCTCACCATTTTTCTTACTTAGCCTATAATTTCAAACAAGATCTATTATTTCAACTAGGTTTAAGATGTCATAATTAAGGCTTTCTTAATTCCTAAGATACATCTTACTTTTCTTAAAAATAGAACAAAACTTTGTCTCTTATTTCAAAAAGTTTTTATTATTTTTTTTATTTTTTATTTATTTCTAAAAGGAATGTAAAAGAAAGAAAGTCTAAAAACTCTAAAAGAAGTGTAAAAGAAAGAAAATCTAAAAACTCTATGTTAGTAAACCCTCCCCCACACTTATTTCATGCATTGTCCTCAATGCATCATGATATATGTATGCATGAAACAGGTAATAGGGTAGAATCATTTATTCACAAAAAAGTGCAAAAAATTATTTAGAAGAAGTATATACAAGTGTAATAATTACCTAGGCTTTTGGTCTTTTTCCTCTGGCCCGTTTCCCATCATTCCAGTGCGTTTGCTTTCGTGAGCTCAGTTGGGAAACGGTATGAATTTTGTTAGCCTTAGGTGTTTCCAGATTCAATTGATTGTTATTATCATTCACACTCATTCCACCACATTGTTCACAAACAAATTCCTTATCACCACTCTTACTCAGAATCTCATCACTTCCAATGTCTAGAAATTTTAACTCCTCTCCATATAATTCTTCAAAACTCAAATCAACATCCGGAAGTGGACAATCAGCTAACTTACCCCGAGTCGACTCATCTAAACACATGATCTCATCAGCAAACAAGTCTTCAAAAGATATATCAATTGGAGGTTCTTGAAGAGAATCACAGAATTGTGACTCATCTTTTGAATCCTCACAATTGTCCTCAATAAAGCTAACCTCAAATGTTTGATTTTTTGTTTTGTGAGGCTGTGTGTGGAAGACATTGAGTTCATGTGTCATGTTACCAAAGCTCAACCTCATTGATCCATTCCGGCAATTAATGATGGCATTTGTAGTAGCCAGGAATGGTCGTCCCAGAATGACAGGAATTTGTGCCCTTTGATTGGAATTTGACACTGGTTGTGTCTCAAGGATTACAAAATCAACAGGGTAAATGAATTCTCCAACTTTGACAAGGACATCATGAATTATCCCCTTGGGTTTAGTGACAGAGCGATCAGCCAATTGAATGGTCATTTGGGTAGGGAGGAGATCACCTAACCCCAATTGTTGGTACACAGAAAAAGGTAGGAGATTGATGCTGGCCCCTAAATCAAGAAGTGCCCTATTGATTGTAGTCTGTCCTATGATGCATGAAATGGTGGGGCTCCCTGGGTCCTTGTATTTAACAGGAATTGGACCATTGAGCAGCTCGTTTATGGATGATGCTAGGAAGACTTTTTTAGGGACTTGGGTCTTCCTCTTCTTGGTGCACATCTCCTTTAAGAATTTGGCATATGATGGCACTTGTTGTATGGCATCAAGAAGAGGGACATTGATTTGGACCTTATTGAACATTTCTTTTAACTTCTCCATGTGAGCATTTGACTTGTTATTTAGAAGCCTATTTGGATATGGTACTCTAGGCTTATAAGGTTGCTCATCTACCTTTTCTTTCCCTTTGGCTTGAGATGTGGATGGCTCTGCACTAGAAGATGGTTTGTCAAAAGTTGGTGGCATTGGGACATGAGGTGTTGGCTTTGGTACTGGATGAGATGGTGGACTAGAAACCCTATTGTCAACTTGTTTTCCAGATCTCAGGGTATGAATAGCATGACATTGACTGGGTCCTGAATCTTCCACTTCATTCAAAGGGAAGTGGTGTTTGGGATTTGGCAATGGCTGGCTTGGGAACATTCCTTTTTGATTCTCAGCCAATTGCCCAATTTGGACCTGAATTCTATCCATATCCTGTTGATGATGATTCATCATTGAAGCTTGGTTCTTGGTTAGGGATTCTATCATTTTCATCAACTCTGATATTTTATCATCTGAATTGTTCTGGGGTGGATGTTGATGATATGGAGATTGGACTTGTGATTGGTATTGTGGTGGTGGGTACTGATATGACTGTGAATGTGGTGGACTTTGAGATGGATGAACATACAGTGAATTTTGATTGAAACTGGATGGGTGAGACTGAGCATTATAAGGATGTGGAAATGGTGGCCTATGATGCTCAGGACCAGACTGACTCCTGAAAAACACCTAGAGGGGGGTGAATAGGTGTGAATGCTAATCTAATGATCTTTTTAAACTTTAATTAAATGAGTGATGCAACAATCTCTCAAAACACGACTAAGAGCCGAATACCCCTTGCGAGGTTCTGAACTCCTTCCTCCCAATTCCCCTTAAATGGGTTAGAGGTGCGCAATGCAACCGTGTTGTATTGAGGTGTGATCGATCAATGCCAAGTATGATGATGAAAATGAAATGCTCACAATATAACACAACAAGTATAGCAAGTAAAGTAAACAACACAAGATTCCACAAGTAGAGGGTTAGATCTCAAGCAAATAATTCAAGGCAATATAAAGCAAGAGAAATTGAAAGCAAGAAGAACGCAAAGGCAATCGCAAACAAGATGATTTGTTTCGAGGTTCGAGCACACTTGCTCTAGTCCCCGCCTTCACCTCCGTGAAGGGTTTCCACTATCCACCGAGGATGCCTTTACAATTGGGTCTACCGAAGACCGAGCTCCGAGCTCCACCGAGTACAAAGGACCTCTACCGAAGAGGTTGCTCCACAAGAAGGAATTACAAGAACAAAGTGATCACAACTTGATCACTACACTTTTTCTCAATCTCTTTTACAAACACTCTCACTTCAATTACAACTTCACTATAGAATGATTATAAGATTTTTGGCTCTATGAAGTGTGGTGAGAAAACTTCAGTTGTAGAGTGATATAGAGAATCAAACACAACTGAAAAACAATCTTGAAAGAGTAGGAATTGAAAGCTTCAAACAATTTTTCTTTTCTCTTTTGAAAACAACAAAACTTGAGGATTTTTCTAAGTGCAATGCAAGAGAGACTTCTCCTCTATTTATAGGCTTAAAAATGGGTTAAAAACAATTTATTTTTATCTTATTTTCTCTGAAAAAGCTCCCCAACAAATCTCCAAAAATCTGTTAAAGCTGAAACAAAAACAGATTTTTCAGAACTGCCCAAAGAGGAAAGAGCCGTTGTTAAGTTGCAGGCTTGGCGGTCGACCGGTCCGGTCGACCGCCAGCCTAGCTGGAAGTAGCCGTTGGCTCCCGGTCGACCGGTCCGGTCGACCGACCCAAAAGGAGGAAACACAGTTTCCTTCTTCCGGTCGACCGGTCCGGTCGACCGAAAATTCCCGAGAGCAGAATGCTCTCTGTCGGTCGACCGGTCCGGTCGACCGACGGACATGCACAAACAGTGCATGTCCAGACACAGCACCGGTCGACCGGGCCGGTCGACCGATGTTGCCTGAAACTGAAAAACTGGGCTGTTTTGAGTTAGAAAAATTTTGAGACATATTTTTAAAAATACATATAGCTAAGTATTATGCAGAAAATAGTTTATACACATGTTTTAAACAAGTTTTTCAAGATATAAAGCTTTGGTACATGTATATATAAACTAAGGCATAAAACTTAGAAATAACCATTTTCAAAACATAGGAAATACATGAAACAAGTGTGTGTGCAAATCCTAGAGCCAAATTTCCTATATTCAAACTTTAACAATCTAAACTTACAAACTTTCTAAAAGACTTCAAGGCTATTCTTCAAAGTGGGCTATCTTCACTTGATCTTCAATATTGCAACTTGAGCCCAAATTGAATTGTCTTGAGTCCAAAAACCTTGTATTTGAGTGAGAGTACTTCTAGTATGATAATAAACCTGAAACACACTTAAACAACAATTGTTATTAGTACAAATAACTAATATGTTTTGTAATCATCAAAATACACTAAACAAGGGTGATTGTAACCTTGGGCCAACAATCTCCCCCTTTTTGATGATGACAAAACATATAAGTTATTGAAACAAATAAAGGAGGAAAAGCTTGGAAAGCTCCCCCTCAAACAATACTATGTATTTATCATGAATATGAAAAGCTATGTAAGCATACATAAAGCATTTAACAAACACAATATAGTTTTTGTCCAAAAACTGAAATAAACACAAACTTCCTTTTTCTTTTTTTTTATGAAATGAAACTCAAATAGTATCAAACTTTAAAAAGTTTAAACTTAAACACTTATTTTCCAAATATCAACAAACTTATTCTCCCCCTTTTTGTCATACATCAAAAAGGGTTAAAACAAAACAATTGAAAAACAATTTTTAATTTTAAGAATCCATAATATAAACATTCAACTCACCACAAATAAATGAAAATCTAGCATAGTCTAAAGGTTTAGTAAAAATATCGGCAAGTTGAAAATCGGTAGAAACATAATCAATATCAATATCACCTTTCTCATAATGATCTCTAAGAAAGTGATACCTAATGTCAATGTGTTTGGTTTTACTATGTTGATTTGCATTCTTTGTCATGTGAATAGTACTAGTATTATCACAAAATATTTTAACATGATCAAAGTGTAAATCATAGTCAAGGAGAGTATGTTTCATCCAAAGAACTTGTGCACAACAAGCTCCGGCTGCAACATACTCCGCCTCGGCAGTTGATAGGGCTACCGAATTTTGCTTTTTGGAAGACCAAGATACAAGACAATTACCTAAGAATTGACATGTTCCACTTGTGCTCTTCCTATCTACCCTACAACCCGCATAGTCGGCATCCGAAAAACTCTTCATTTCAAATAATCCGGTTTTAGGATACCACAAACCCATTTCAATAGTGCCCTTAAGGTATCTAATTATGCGTTTAACCGCAATTATGTGAGACTCTTTAGGACAAGATTGAAAACGTGCACAAAGACAAATGGAAAACATAATATCCGGCCTACTAGCCGTTAAATAAAGCAAGCTACCAATCATGCTACGGTATAATTTAATGTCTACACTTTTACCTTGTTCATCCTTGTCAAGCTTTGTAGTTGTTGCCATGGGAGTTTTGCTTACTCTTGATCCTTCAGGCCCAAACCTTTTGATTAGTTCCTTTGTGTACTTGGCTTGATTGATGAAGATCCCATCCTTCCTTTGCTTGATTTGGAGTCCAAGGAAATAGTTGAGCTCCCCCATCATAGACATTTCAAATTCATCCTTCATGCATGACTCAAAAGCTTTGCAAAGAGATACATTAGTAGAACCAAAAATAATATCATCCACATAAATTTGCACAATAAGAATATCTTTTTCTACATGTTTTGTAAACAAAGTTGTGTCAATTTTACCTTTCTTAAAACCATTTGAAGTCAAAAATGAAGAAAGTCTTTCATACCAAGCCCTAGGGGCTTGTTTCAAACCATAAAGAGCTTTATCTAATTTAAAAACAAAATCCGGATGTGTAAGATCAACAAACCCGGGGGGTTGTTCAACATACACCTCCTCTTCAATAAATCCATTTAGAAAAGCACTTTTAACATCCATTTGAAATAATTTGAAATCTTTATATGAGGCAAATGCTAGTGTCATCCGTATGGCTTCAAGCCGTGCTACGGGTGCAAAGGTTTCTTCAAAATCGATCCCTTCGATTTGAGTGTAACCTTGGGCAACTAACCTAGCCTTGTTTCTAACTACATTACCCGATTCATGCAACTTGTTCTTAAAGATCCACTTAGTACCAATTGTTGGTCTATCGTGGGGCCTAGGAACAAGGTGCCAAACTTGGTTGCGCTCAAATTGATTGAGTTCCTCTTGCATGGCTAGCAACCAATATGAATCGGCCTCGGCTTCGAGGACATTTTTGGGTTCAATATGTGAAATAAATGCAAAGTGGCCACAAAAATCTTGAATTTTAGAACGAGTAGTTACCCCTTTTGATACTTCACCTATGACGAGATCCTTGGGATGATGAGGATTGAATCTCCAATCCTTAGGTAGTGGTTGAGTAGGCTCCACCTCATTTGTTTGATGTTCATTTCCTTGGGCCTCTTCCACTTTGGCTTCACTTCCATCATCATCCTTTGGCTTGTCTCCCATGGTAGAAGCATCCTCCAAGGTGACTTTCTCCAAGCCTTCATGCAAAGCATCTATTTCTACAACATTCTTAACAAACTTGTTAGATTCCTCAAACTTAACATGAATAGACTCTTCAATAGTCAATGATGATCTAATGAAAACTCTATAAGCTTTACTAGTGTTTGAGTAACCTACAAAAATAGCCTCATAAGATCTAGCATCAAACTTTCCTAAATTATCTTTTGTGTTTAAAACAAAGCATTTGCATCCAAAAACTTTAAAATAGGAAACATTAGGTTTTCTAGAAAAATACATTTCAAAAGAAATTTTAGTTGTATTTTTACATAAGAAAACACGATTTGATATGTAGCATGATGTATTAACGGCCTCGGTCCACAAATAATGTGGTAGACCGTATTCACTTAGTATTGTCCTAGCCATCTCTTGTAATGTTCTATTTTTCCGTTCAACTACTCCATTTTGTTGTGGAGTTCTAGGACAAGAAAGTTCATGCTTTATTCCATGTTCATCACAAAAAGTGGTAAAGGGTTGGTTAATGAATTCACCTCCTCTATCACTTCTTATTCTCAAAATCAAAGAATCCTTTTCTTTTTCAACTCTTTTCTTAAAAGTTTGGAAATACGAAAATGCTTGGTTTTTATGTTCAAGAAAGAAAACCCAAGTAAACCTTGAAAAATCATCAACTAAAACATAAGCAAATCTATTCCCACTTAGACTTTTGGTTTGTGTAGGGCCAAAAGATCCATATGGATTAATTCCAAAGGACGTGATGTCATGATATCCTTAATTGACTTGAAAGAAGACTTAGTTTGTTTCCCAAATTGACATGCGTCACAAACTCGGTCCTTTTCAAAATTCAAGTAAGGAATACCTTTCACCATTTCCTTTGAATTTAATCTAGAAATATGATCAAAAGAAACATGCCCTAATCTCCTATGCCACAACCAAGAGTCATCATTGAGGGCTTTCAAACAAGTAATATTACAAGACATATTCAACATATCAATCATATAAACATTACTTTCACGAAAACCGGAAAATACACAAACATTAGAAGTTCTATCAATTACTTTACAAGAAACATTATCAAAAACAACATCAAAACCTTTATCACAAAGTTGACTAACACTCAAGAGATTATGCTTGAGGCCATCAACTAAAACTACATTTTCAATTAAAGGAGAGGTGCCAAGTTTTACATTACCAATACCGATGATTTTACCCTTGGCGTCATCTCCGAAGGTGACGGTGCCACCTTCATGATATCTTGATAGGGTTGCAAAGTTGTTGATGTCCCAAGTCATGTGCCTTGAGCAACCGCTATCAAGATACCACAAACCTCTACGTCGTTGGGCTTTGGAAAGTACCTACATCATTTAAAATAATTGTTGACTTTGGTACCCAAACTTTCTTGGGTCCTTAAAAGTTAGTGTTACGAACCCAAACATTATGATGTGATGCACTTAGTCTATCATAACAAAAATTAGCTAAGTGTCCTTTCCGCCCACAATGTGAACATGAGTACACTTTTCTATACATGAAAGCATGATGTGTATGTGTAGTGTGAGCATGTTTTGGGGTTTTGCCATGTTGTTTAGGTTGTGTAGCATGAACATGAACATGAGCATTTTTCTTTGGGGCTTGTTTCTTAGGAAACATAGCCTCAATTTTCTTCTTGTTAAACTCACAATCTTTCAAAACAACACTCAAAGAATCTAATCTTTCCTTAAGCATAGAAACTTCATTTGAATCAATTAGTGGGGCTTTACCTTTGCAAGAAATCTTATATTTTTCAAAATCATTTTTGGTAGTGGCCAAGGTGGAAACCAAATCATCCTTTTCTTTTGTAAGAGTAAAAACTTGATGACTTAAAGATTCATTTTCCTTTTTCATTTTCAAATACTTTTTCTTTAAGAAATCATAATTTTGTGATAACTCAACAAAAGCTTCTCCTAGTTCATCCATGGAGAGTTCATCATCAAAAGGGGTGGAAGGGGTTACCTTGCTTGTGCTTTCATTGGCCATGAAGCACATGTTGGCGGTGTCAATCTCTTCTTCGGATTCGGTCTCCGAATCCCAAGTTGCCTTCATAGCCTTCTTCTTGTAAGGCTTCTTTGAAGTGGAGGGCTTAGCTTTGTCCGGACACTCCGCAACAATGTGTCCCGGTCTTTGGCAATTGAAGCATATGATCTTTCTTTCTTCTTTGCCTCCTTGCCATCTCCTTCTACCTTGGAACTTCGCCTTGTTGTACATCCTCCGAACATTTTTGACTAGAAGTGAGAGCTCTTCGTCATCTTCTTCATCATCATCTTCGTCGGAGTGTGATGATTGACACTTGAAGGCAATAGTCTTCTTCTTGGTAGGAGCCATGTCCTCCCTTGCTTTCCTTTCCATCTCATGGGTTTTGAGGTTCCCAATGAGACCTATAAGCTCCATCTCTTCATTGTCGTTGAGTTCCTTCAAGGTTGTTGCTTTAACTTCCCATGAAGGAGGAAGAGCCCGGATGATCTTCCTTACTCTTTGATCATTGTTGATATCTTCACCTAAAGAAGAGAGTCCATTAGTAATCTTTGTAAATCTTGTAACCATATCATCTATGGTTTCATTGTCTTGCATGCTAAATGTTTCATATTGAGACCGAAGAAGGTCAATCTTAGCCTTCTTTACTTGTGAGGTCCCCTCATGAGTGACTATCAAGTGTGACCAAATCTCAAATGCGGATTTGCAATGTATAACCCTAGCTATGTCATCATCATTTAGGGCTTGAAGAAGTGCATAGTGAGCTTTGGCATTGGCATCGAATTTCTTAGTCTCTATTTCGGACCAAGTGGATTCGTCACCGGGGGGTACACTAAAGGACTTAGTCACGGCCTTTGCAACTCGGCTACCTAGAGATTGCAAAAACACGGTCATCTTAACTTTCCATATGGGAAAGTTAAGTCCATCAAATTTAGGAGGGGTCTTAATTCCATCGGCCATTTTTACTAAATGAAATGAATGAAATGATTAGCAAATTAGGATCTTCTCTAAGGTTGTTAAACCAAATCCTAGAGTCCAAGCTCTGATACCAATTGAAAAACACCTAGAGGGGGGGGGGTGAATAGGTGTGAATGCTAATCTAATGATCTTTTTAAACTTTAATTAAATGAGTGATGCAACAATCTCTCAAAACACGACTAAGAGCCGAATACCCCTTACGAGGTTCTGAACTCCTTCCTCCCAATTCCCCTTAAATGGGTTAGAGGTGCGCAATGCAACCGTGTTGTATTGAGGTGTGATCGATCAATGCCAAGTATGATGATGAAATGAAATGCTCACAATATAACACAACAAGTATAGCAAGTAAAGTAAACAACACAAGATTCCACAAGTAGAGGGTTAGATCTCAAGCAAATAATTCAAGGCAATATAAAGCAAGAGAAATTGAAAGCAAGAAGAACGCAAAGGCAATCGCAAACAAGATGATTTGTTTCGAGGTTCGAGCACACTTGCTCTAGTCCCCGCCTTCACCTCCGTGAAGGGTTTTCCACTATCCACCGAGGATGCCTTTACAATTGGGTCTACCGAAGACCGAGCTCCGAGCTCCACCGAGTACAAAGGACCTCTACCGAAGAGGTTGCTCCACAAGAAGGAATTACAAGAACAAAGTGATCACAACTTGATCACTATACTTTTTCTCAATCTCTTTTACAAACACTCTCACTTCAATTACAACTTCACTATAGAATGATTATAAGATTTTTGGCTCTATGAAGTGTGGTGAGAAACTTCAGTTGTAGAGTGATATAGAGAATCAAACACAACTGAAAAACAATCTTGAAAGAGTAGGAATTGAAAGCTTCAAACAATTTTTCTTTTCTCTTTTGAAAACAACAAAACTTGAGGATTTTTCTAAGTGCAATGCAAGAGAGACTTCTCCTCTATTTATTGGCTTAAAAATGGGTTAAAAACAATTTATTTTTATCTTATTTTCTCTGAAAAAGCTCCCCAACAAATCTCCAAAAATCTGTTAAAGCTGAAACAAAAAACAGATTTTTCAGAACTGCCCAAAGAGGAAAGAGCCGTTGCTAAGTTGCAGGCTTGGCGGTCGACCGGTCCGGTCGACCGCCAGCCTAGCTGGAAGTAGCCGTTGGCTCCCGGTCGACCGGTCCGGTCGACCGACCCAAAGGAGGAAACACAGTTTCCTTCTTCCGGTCGACCGGTCCGGTCGACCGAAAATTCCCGAGAGCAGAATGCTCTCTGTCGGTCGACCGGTCCGGTCGACCGACGGACATGCACAAACAGTGCATGTCCAGACACAGCACCGGTCGACCGGGCCGGTCGACCGATGTTGCCTGAAACTGAAAAACTGGGCTGTTTTGAGTTAGAAAAATTTTGAGACATATTTTTAAAAATACATATAGCTAAGTATTATGCAGAAAATAGTTTATACACATGTTTTAAACAAGTTTTTCAAGATATAAAGCTTTGGTACATGTATATATAAACTAAGGCATAAAACTTAGAAATAACCATTTTCAAAACATAGGAAATACATGAAACAAGTGTGTGTGCAAATCCTAGAGCCAAATTTCCTATATTCAAACTTTAACAATCTAAACTTACAAACTTTCTAAAAGACTTCAAGGCTATTCTTCAAAGTGGGCTATCTTCACTTGATCTTCAATATTGCAACTTGAGCCCAAATTGAATTGTCTTGAGTCCAAAACCTTGTATTTGAGTGAGAGTACTTCTAGTATGATAATAAACCTGAAACACACTTAAACAACAATTGTTATTAGTACAAATAACTAATATGTTTTGTAATCATCAAAATACACTAAACAAGGGTGATTGTAACCTTGGCCAACAACTCCATGGAAAATTTGGATGGTTCTGCCATCCCGACTTGTAAGTGTTGGAGTATGGGGGTCTGGTAAAAGCTGCATTCATGTTCTCCTGAAATGATTGGGGCTGATATAATGGACACTCCTCAAATACATGGCTAAGGTCATGACAGTTGGTGCAACCCGGTTTAATCAAAGGCAATGGGTTGACCTGGTTGACCACAGAATTCCCTTTTGACTCAAGCAGTTCTATCCTCTTCATTAATTGTGTGATCTTGGTTTCTGCAGCTATAGAGGATTCTTTGGAGTGTGTACCAGTTCTGGAAGTGGTGGGAGTCGGGTTATCAGGGCATGACTCCCACTGAATGGTTTTCTCAGCTAGGGTTTCAAAGAGATCCCACCCCTAATGTTCATCTTTCTTCAAAAATTCCCCCTGGCACATGGATTCTAAAAGGGTTTTCGTTTGGTAATCTAATCCATCATAGATAATCTGGCATAGACGCCATTTCTCTATGCCGTGATGGGGACACAGGGCAAGAAGGTCTTTGAAACGCTCAAGATACTTCCAGAAAGGTTCATTTGGTTCCTGCTTGAATTGCATTATGTTCTTTCTCATGAGGGCTGTTTTGTGGATAGGATAGAATTTCTTAAGAAAGACTTTAACAAAATCCTCCCATAAAGATATGGAACTGACTGGAAGATTATAAAGCCATTTCTTAGCTAAATCCTTAAGTGCAAACGGTATGAACCGTAACCTAACAGCATCCTCAGACAGTTGGGAAATTCTCATTATTTGGCATACCTCTTCAAACTCACGAATAAAGAGGTATGCGTCCTCAGACTCTAGACCATGGAAATGGGGAAGTGTATTAATGAATTGCGGTTTCAGCTCGAAGTGATTTGCATTAGGCTCGGGGAGAAGAATGCAAGATGGAATGGAGGTGCGAATCGGATAAAATCGATCTTGAAGTGAGACGTTGTTGGTCATGGTGTCAAGTGGTTGTGTAAGTGTAGAAAGTCTAGCAAGTCTTGCTGAATTTGAATTTCAGAACCACTCTTACATATAAAGTCACAAACAACGTGCACCGATCACACCAGCGAAAAAGAAAAATAAAAATAACAAACAATAAAAGAAAAATCAATCCCAGCTATCTAAGGATCCTGGACCTAGACGACTCCTAACTTTAGATCATCCACAGGAGGTTTAGTGTAGACTTTGACTATAAGCGAATCAGCCAGGGAAGGGTAAGGTTGGTGGGAGGTTTTCCGTCCGAAGACGTTCCTTAATTAAGTAACCAGCAACCTTCGGGCTTTCGGCCCTCAATCCCTTTCCTAGACACTGATTTTACAAAAGTCAATTTCCAACACTTTTCCCCCTTAGGAAAATCTCCTAATGAGTCCGAGATGTCCCTAGGGCCAACGTCTATTCAAATTTTATTTACAAGCTTGGGATTGTGAGTGCTGGGATGTGGTTTTTGGGCTAAGGAAAGGTAATGAACTCCCCACCTTATCTTATTTATCGGTAATGCCCTTAAAATTGAATTGGTGCAAGTGTACAAGAAATATAACCAGGATGCACTCAAAGCATGAAAATCAAGCAAGAGATGATTCCTAGTCTATATGCAATGCGAAACGTACCTTGCCTCCAGCACTCTTCAACAGTAAAAGTAAAGAATTGAAAAGATACGTGCCTAGAGATGCAAGTGTCTAAACAATTTTTAACAATTTCAACCAACTTTTTACTGTTTTTTAATTTAGCAGGTATATGGTGAAGAATACAAGATTTCAGGTATATCAGCAGCTGTATTTTGCAGAACCAGAGCCCCTGCAGAAAAATGATCAGTAGTGATCTCCTTCTTGCCGCGCCCGCGCGGCTTTTGCCGTGGGAACGCGGCAAGTCAGAGGGATCCTGGTCTCTGCTTTCGAGAGCAGAGGCCCAGGTCCACTTGTATGTCACTGCAATGCAAGATTTTCTGTTTCTTCACCTGTAACCTGCAAACAGAGAAGAAGATTCGTTTAGTACTTCACTTTAACCTAAAAACGTTGCTCTCCCCGGCAACGGCGCCAAAAATTTGATTAAGAAAGAGTTGTGTAGAGTATTAGCACAAATATTTAACAAAGAGATGAAGGTTAGAAATAACCTTAAGTGCTTAGTTCACTCCACAAATGTATATGATATGATTGATGTACCCTTTCTTATCTCCGCTATAGCATAGGGCTATACCGAGTCGAACCTCAGGGAGAGCTAGCGATGGAAGCGTTACGATAGGTAGTGAAGTTAGAAAACGAGAATTCTTCTTTGTTTAAAAGAATAAAGAATCAAAAGAAAAACAAATGAAAGAATTGGTGGATATGTTCATGGTGGAAATGTAAAAAGAAATCAAGAAGAGTTTTGCTTTGGTATTCACACTAAAAAGAAAAGAAAACTTTGAAAAGACTTTGAATAAAAGAAAACCATGACTAGCTAACCTTACTACCTTGCTAAAGACTTACTAAACTCCGTGATAGTGAATGCGTGCCTCATGTTGATTCATCGGCATAGATTTGTCTTGCGTGTTGGTCTAATTACCTTCCCACTTGGATGACGGGAGCTCATTCTTGGACTTGTCTTGTAGCCTCCATAGATGTCATGGCCTACAAGTTAGACTTTCAATAATGGAATCAAAAGAGCTACACTCAAGGGATGCAAATGAAGAACATACAACATTCAATAATGGACTTAAAGAAGTTGTACATCAAATAGCATATTGGTGCTCCATCTCCATGTTCCATCAAGGCACTTGTTCAAAGACAAGGCTCTACATGAGGCACACATGAATCATATGGAGAGTTACAACAAGATACTTGCCAAGTAATGAAAGAAAACCCATCGGAGAAGAGAAGATCATACACTTGCAAGATGAAATAAAGCAATCACCCATGAGTTAGTGAAGATAGCAAGGCTAGTGGTTAGCTAGTACATGGAGAAAGAATTAGCTACTACTAGCCATTACAAAAGCAAAACAAAGCATGAAGTAAAAGTGCAAGAAAGTAAAGCAACAAGTAAAGAAAGCATGTAAACTAGAAAATGCAAGAATAGAGAGAAGAGAATGGATCAATCCTTGCTTCACAAAGTGTCACTCCTTGATGTACACAAGCTTTCTCTCTCTTACAACTCTTTCTTTACAGAATTTCTAGGGAGAAGAAGATCATAGAGAGCTACAAAAATCCTAGAGAAAAACTAACAAAAATACAAAGCTTTACACTAATCTCTCTCTCTTCTCTGTTCAGTCTTTGCTCGCAGGTACAAATGAAGTATTTATAGGCCCCAGGTGAAGGATCCAGAAGCTAGTTTGTTGGCGCAAAATCCGGATCTCAACAGACTCCAAACTGCCGCCAGGGCGCGGCAAGGCGCGGCAATACTGTGGCCGTTGGCTAACAGCTTTCTGGTACGAAGTTGTTACAAGTTTGTTAGCCACGTGGCCTTCTAGAATCTGGAGTTGTTGCGCGGATCTCTCTGGATTCTGGATTAGATTTGGGCTTTATCTTGATCTTTGAATAAATCACTTTAATTATTGCTAATTAAAGTGATTAATTGGCTTTCTCTTCATTAGAGTGTGTACCTGCAAATATATAGAGAAGATTAGTAAAAATCATGTATTTATTACAAATGCATGGAATAATGAGGTAAAATATGCAATATTGGATCACAATCAGCGGGCTTCTTAATGCTGTGGCTGAAGCGTTGTGTGGTGCCCACGTTGCCACATGAAGTCATTGTTGCCGATGTAGTGTACCCGGCGGTGCTCCTGGCCCATGGCAGTCCCATAGCCCTTCTTCCGGCCGTGGCGGCTGGCATTCAGAGCGGGTTGCGGGCGTTAACCCACAACTTCTGCGAGCCAGGGAAGGCTGTCAACTCCCATGGCCAACCGATCCTTGACTCAGAGGGGAAGCCGACGGTGAAGCGCCCCAACCCTCGGATGGAGCTGCCTTACACGTACCTCATGGCTTGGTACGTGATGCACTTCCCTTCCCTGATGACGCCGGTGCCTTGGAGTGAGGGTTTCGCCCCTTTTGTACAGCGGTTGGAGGGTTCGGACTGGCGTAATACTTATATGTATTTCATCCGGAAGTGCATTTCAGATGCTTCGAACTACCAGCTCAATCGCTGCTTCCCCGAGATCCCTGGTGCATCTTTCGGGGATCTATTTACTGATTCCGCGGGCCCAGATGACTTCACGAGGTTGTCCACGGGGGTCTTCTGGTGGTTGATCAACATTCGGCGGCCCGATATGTGCTTTTCCGGCAAGTGACTTCATGCACAATCGAGCCGTACATGCCGAATCGTTTCGCCCGACAGTTCGGCTACGATCAACTCTACGTCGGCAATCCCAATGCTCGACTCGCCTTCGAAGGGAACTTGTTCGAAGGTGCTCGGGCTTGGTACTACAGTGTGGCCGGAGGGACGGAAGCAACTTTCCGTCTACCTATCGAGGGGTCAAAGTGCCGTATGAGCTTCAGCTTATGCTCCTGGTACTTCCAAGTCAACCAGACACCATACTTTGTTCCGGAGTATTCATGCATTGAGAGTATCAATGCAAATCTCGAAGCAAGGTCGGAGTCCTGTAAACGCTCCGAGGCGTCGAGCAGTACCTGAAGGCTCTGAAGGAGGTCGGGAGAAGGTCAAGGGAGGAGCCGCGAGCAACAAGGGCGGAGCCGCGACCAACCAGGGCTCGACAGGCGGTGAGCAAGCGTCGTCAAGGCTCTACTTCCACTGCTGAGCCTGCCCCAAAGAAGGTCCGGAGAGACTTGACGGCTGCAATTTCTCGATCCGCGGACATCCCTTCTGGTGTTGGGGAGCCGAGGGAGGAAGAGGTGGACAAGGATGACACTCCCTTAGTCCATGCCCGCAGGTTACACCGCAGGAGCCTCAGGATTGCAGAGGAAGGAAAGCCTGCTGACAGACCCACCGCCACTGACGAGACCGAGCAGCTCGAGGTCGATATAATGAGCGAAGACGATGTTGAGATTCCGGGGATCTCAGCTCAGCCCGAGTCTTCCTCAGCTTAGAGGAGGGATGAGGCACAACAGCCTGGGTCTTCTTCTGTCTTCATCTCCAGTCCTCAGATGTTTGACCCCAGCCCTACCACTGGGGTGTTTAGAGGCAAGGCTCCGGCTACCGAGGCCTCTCACGTTGAACTGTCGTCTTCCTCATCCGTAGAGGAAAGCGATTTTGAGGATGAGGTCAACTATGGTGACGAACCCGCTCCTCCTGATCCGAGCAAATTCTCACACATCTCTGAGGAGGAAATACATGGGTGTGAGCCGGCGACGATGTCACCACCAGCGGTTGCTCCTGCTGAAGGTACTCTTTTCACCTTCTGACCTGATTTCCCTTTTCATTTTGAAGAGGAGGCTTTAACATTCTCCTTTTATGCTGCAGGCTTGGCTGAGGATACCGAGGCTGCAACCTCTTCGCCTATCGAGGAGATGGTGCAAGAGTTGACCCAGCCGGAAGGAGTTGAGACTCCAGCTGCCGAGGCAACTACCAAAATCGGGGAGACTTCTACTCTGCAGGAAGAGGAGGCTACCACTGAAGTCAGGGAGACTTCTCCTCTGCAGGGTTCGCCCAAGGATTCGACATCTCTGGACCTTCAGCTTGGTAAGGAAGTTTTGATGTCTCGGATGTTTCTCTTTTTACCATTCTGGCTAATGTTGAGATAACTTGCAGAGAGAACTGAGGGGGCCCAGGTAGAGAGTCTGACGGTCAGTGTCCCTCCGGAAGGCCACACAGCCCAAGCCTTGGCTGAGGTTTCTGAGGAGGTCGAGCTCACTACCCTGTCATCGGCTGTGGAGGTTCCTGCAAAGGTGGTACCCCCAGAAGCGCCAGTGGCTGCTCCTGCTCCTGCCGTACCCGTGGTCAGCTCGACTCTTGCACCAACAGAGCCGATCTACATCCCCCACCCCGTGATAGAAAGGGATCGGGGAGCACTTCAGATGATGATATCATGGAGCTTTTGACACGCCAGGCGGTGCAGCAGTTCCTTACCTCGATGCGAACATGCATCGATTTCGTCCTGACTAGGGGTAGCTCCCTTGACTTCGCCCAGATGTTTCTCGGAAACCAGGTCGAGAACATCAAGTTGGTCGGAGGCCCTTCGCTAGCCCAGGCGAGTCAGCTGCTGGTGGATCAGCTGGGACAGCACCTGAGAGAGCTTCGATCCCTGGAGGATGATGTCGGTTCATCCCACGAAGCCCAAGAAACGCTGAATAGGCTCCTTGTTGCTCAAGAGCAGGAGCGAAGAGAGGTGGAGGAGAAGATCACCGATAGCACTCGTCTTCTTAAACGTGTCCAGGCTGATCACCAAAGGCTGGCGATTGAGTCCGAGGAGTCAGAGACGATCATACAGGCCGCAAAGCAGGCTATCCTTGACTCTCGGCTGTTATAGCCAGGGCTGAGGCCATGATTGTCTTCAACGAACAGAGGCTTGCTACCTCTGAAAAGAGGCTAGCGGAGTTAGAGGTTGCCAAGGCGCAAGCTGAAGCGGACCTCTCTGTTCGTTCGTCCGAGCTGGAATCCCTCCGAATGCAAGCGCAGGGATTTTTGTCTGAAGCGGATCTGCGGGCCCGAGCTCTTATGGAGGTTGAGAAGGCGCGTCAACATAAGATACATCGCCTTAGAGAGCAAATCCGTTCTTTGGCGGACCAGGACTTGTAGCCTTCTCTCTGTTTTTTTTAAGAAAAGGACACTCTGTTCACTAAGAGTGTTTTGTATTAGCTTTTATCATTTTTGATATAATAAAAGTCTTTGAAGTTTTTGGTTCCACCTCCTTTGTTGCCTTGCTGTGGATGAATTCGACCTCTTGATCACAATCTTTGATTAACTGACTGTGAATGCTGAACCTAGGTGAGACTAAGTTCTTTAAATGAAACGCGGCGTTTGACCCATAGGACCTTAGGCAGAACTAAGCCCTTTTGATGAGACGCGACATTGGCTCATAGGGACTTAGGTAGAACTAAGTCCTTTATGAGACGCAGCGTCAATTCATGGAGAGACGCGATCATCAGTTCATAAGAACTCAGATAGAACTAAGCCCTTTTGATGAGACGCAGCGTCAATCCATAGGGAGACGCGGCGGCGTCAACTCGCAGAGAGAAACGTGGCTTTGAGTAACGCGAGTCTGTCCTGCCAATGAAGACGCGACTCGAGCGGACGCGAGGGACGCAGCCTTGTGTATTTTCCCCTTAATCTCAGAATGAACTAAGTCCTTTGCTGAGTCAAGTACTTTCCCTTAAAATGGGCCCTGTTTGCTGAAGGGACGCGATTCTGAGTCACGCGGACTTTCCTTTGGAACGCAGGTGGACGTCATTTATTCTGAAAAGGAGACGCGAGTTCCAGGACGCGGTTTTCCCATCTGCGTATCGATGTAACTTCCAGACGTTACATGCGGCCTGACATAAAGATTTTATGAGATCTTTGAACGTCAAGTCTTCACTGACGATTGAACGTCAAGTCTTCACTGACGATTGGGAAACCGGGTCATCCGTTGTTTCCCGAAGCAGTTGTCCACGCGTCGGTTCTTCATTGGACTTAGGCGTTAATACCCTTTAATGTAAAACCGGCGCTGGCGGTTGTAGACCAGCGTCTTCAACGTTTCCCGAAGCGACCCTCCACGCGTCAGCTTCCCATTGGACTTTGACAATCGTGCGGTCATTAAGGCCGACGGTTCCAATTGATGAACCATTAATGACGGTTACCAGGAGCGGCCTGTAAATAGGGGCTCGCCTTCTTTAGCAGTCCCAATCTTAGACTATTTTCCCTTTTAAGAGAACGATTGCTCTGAGAACTTCCGCCTTCTTCAGAGTTTCTAACAGGGGTACTGTCTTCATGGATGAAGACGACCCGGGGAAGAAGATGACCCAGAGCTTTCATGCTTCTGTTTGGTCTCTTCAGGACAAAGTGTCTCTCTGATCACCTTCCATGTCCATATTCTGATGCAGAGAGTTAAACTCTTGACAGAGGCCTCTGCTGGTATGCCGTCCCAACTTGCCGTGATGTTTCTAGTCCACCCAAGTTTGCACTTTGGCATCATCATCATCTGGATTTCCTCATGAAGTCTGAGTTGGTGCATTCCTTCTGGAATTTGCGCCGCCGACTTAAACTTCCCTGGACGCGAGTACAGAAGTCTTTGGCACTTGGCGCTGACTTTGCTCATGAAGCTCGCGTTTTAAGGCCACTGATTTGGATGAATTCCAACTCGGGCTGAAGGTTTCAGACCCGAATTTTGCAACCCATGTTCCCTCGACAGGGAGATGGCAATTTTCGACGTCTGAGTCCTTTTGGGCCTTGTGTTTTAGGCGCGGGCGCAAAATGAGACCGCGTTTGAATCCTGTGTGTGGCACAGTTTTGATTCGCGTCTGCTTCTGTTGACGCGGTATTTTGACTCACTGCGCGGGCTCATTCCCGCGTCTGAAGTCTTCGACAATAGCCGCGTCTGTCACTTAGTTTTCTTTGTTGAAGTATACTAAGTTCCAGATTTTCTAACCCCCTTGTTTATTCCTTGTAGGTAGGCTTGATTGTCCTTTTTCAGGTTCGCTGGGCCCCTGGAAGAATATTCCGGTCGGCGAACTCGTTCGATGTTCATCTATAAGGGAATATATTATGGTCCTCGTCGTCTACAAGGGAATATATTATGTCCCTGACGAGGACTTAACCCTCGCCAAGGTCTCTTCAGATCCACTGCACCAGTCATGCCTGCTGGCAAGGGATGGTCAGGGTAAGTATGGCGGCGAGGAAGTTACGGTGGATACAGTGGCAGATAGGATCCTCTTCCTCTCCCACTCCAGAAGTGACATCAAGGACACTCCATGTTCGTTGGATGGCCTTCTGGCGAAAGAGATGCTCATGAATGAAGGGTTGCATGGCTTTCTGCTGCCACCGGACCTCAAGAACACTATTGCTCTTAGCTTAGTCAGCTAGGGCTCTTCCGATGTTTACGTCATGCACCATAGTGCAACCGGCTCCAATTGTCGCCACAGTTTGGCACTTCTTCAGACATCGTGCACTTGGAATTAGATGCGGCTTCAAGGAGTGAGTACGGCCTCTGAGAGAGAGAGGGACTTCTTTGTACTCCTTAACTGTAACACTCAATCTTATTGTATAAGAGAGCGTTTTGTATCACTTTCGTATGCCTGGATATAAATAAAAGTGACATTTTTCTTTTTACCTCTTTCATTGTCTTGAACTTTTTGTCTTCAGTTAGACTCATAGAAGCAAAGAATCTTTGATTTTGTCAAAACTATGATGATAATCTTAATAAGTCAAATTTTATAGGGAAAGATCCTATTTCAGGAACTCTCACAATACTATCAGAGGTGTAATATTAACTTGACAGAGATGAAATAATTTTTGGTGGACCTGCCACTTTATAAGAGAAAGTGACAAGTAGAATTGGTACCCCCAGGGAGGGTGAACTTTTATCAAGTGTTTGGGATTAACTTGATTGAGCTCAGCTGGGGATTTGATGGAAACACTGTTGATGGTGTAGTATTAACCTAACAATGTTTTTAGGTAGACTTGTTATTCTGTTGAAGAGAATAACAAGTGAGACTAGACTCGTAGGGAATCTAGGAAAGTTTGTTACCGTTAGAGGTGTGATATTAACTTAACGGGTTGAAAGTGGTCTTATCAGAAGTGTAATGTTAACTTGACAAGGATGTGAGTCAGAGGTGTGATATTAACTTAACTCAGAAGTGTCACTGTCATAGGTGTAATGTTTAACTTGACAGTGAGGGTAATGCTAGAGGTGTAATGTTGAACTTAGCATTGGTCATCTCGGCTTGTATAAGAAAGTCCGAGGGAAAGTCATGGCCATAGGTGTATTGTTTAACTTAGCAATGACTTGATGCTAGAGGTGTAATGTTAACTTAGCATCATCCATTTCAGCTTCGATATGAAAGTCAGAAGAAAAGTGACTGTCAGAGGTGTAATATTAAACCTGACAGAAACCTGATTACTGTTTAGAGGTGTGGTGTTAAACTTTAACAGTAATTTGTCAGAGGTGTAGTATTAACTTGACAAAGATTGACTCATGATAAGAGCAATTTGAGGACCTGTCATTCTATTGGTGAGAATTGACAAGTGAAAATTTGAAGTGCCAGAGGTATAGTGTTAACTTGGCAAATTTGAAAGTTTGATACTCCGTGTAGAGTTGACAAACAAAATTTGTACTCGACAAGGAATATTGAAAAGTTTCCATTACCAGAGGTATAGTGTTAACTTAGTAATAGTTGTATTTTGTAGACCTACCATTCTGTGGATGAGAATTGGTAAGGGATTTTGGAGGAAAGAGTGGAGCCAAGTCCACTTAGGATTTTTAGCAAACCCTCAGCTATCAACGGATTTGAGGTGCCTTTACCAACTACCGTTTGAGTTGGGCTAGCCATGCTATTCCCCTCAGCATGATGAGTTGTCGAAGACTTATGTTGGGCTTAGAAGCCAACATTTTCCTCTATCCTTAGCCGTCGGGGGCGTCGGATGTTATAATGAAGAAATTCTTCTTACTTTGATCAGAGGTGTACTTTTAACTTGATCAGCGGAAGAATACCATCTAAGGATAGTATTTCTTCAGGAACCTGCCATTGATCGGCATCATGAGTGTATCGCCATTTGAGGTTATGAGGCGATATGACCCATTTGAGTAGACTGACTCTACTACAAATGGTCCTTCCCATTTGGGTTGGAATTTTTCTTTTGTCTTGTGCGTCATTACCATGGGTCTTCTGACGGCTAAGACAAGATCGCCTTTCTTGAAAGTTCGCATTTTAACTTTCTTGTTGAAGGCTCTGGTAATACGAGCTCGGTAGAGCTCGATTTGTTATTGGGCCTACAGACGTTTATCATCTAAGGCCTCCAGTTTCTGGAGTCGCTGTCGATGCTTCTCCTCTGTTGTCATCTCCGCTGTCAAGGCGACGCGTAGAGATGGAATTTGGATTTCCAGTGGGAGCATGACTTCACACCCGTATACCAAGAAAATGGTGTAACTTTAGTTGGGGTTCGCACAGTTGTGCGATAGGCCCATAAGCATTCACCTAGTTTGTCGTCCCAGTCCCGTTGACTTTTCGAGACGAACTTTTTGAGAAGCTTACCAATGGTCTTGTTGAAAGCTTCTGCGAGGCCGTTAGCGGCAGGATAGTATGCCGTTGAGGACACACTCTGGATTCTGAACTTAGCGCAGAATCTCTGGAAAGCCTGGCTGATGAACTGAGGTCCATTGTCATGGACAATTCGTCGAGGTACACCGAAACGGTAAATAACGTGATGTTTCACGAACTTGATCACGTTCGACGATTTGACCTCCTTCAAAGGAATGGCCTCAGCCCACTTAGAGAAATAATCGGTTATTGTCAAAATGAACCGATGTCCTTTTGATGATGGTGGGCTGATAGGGCCAACCACATCCATCCCCCACATTTCAAATGGCCAGGTAGAGGTTGTAGAGTGGAGATACCCTGGTGCTTGATGGATGAAATCCCATGCACTTGACAAGCGTGGCATCTTTTAGCATAGGTGACGGCGTCGGCAACCATCTTGGGCCAATAGTAACCCAATCTTTGGAGTCGATGTGCCAGTTTTGGGCCAGGTTGATGGGCTCCACACATACCGTCGTGGGCTTCTCTCAATACCTCTTGGGCTTCTTTTGGTGAGAGGCACCGGAGCAAGATCCCGTCATGCGATCGACGATACAATGTTTGCGTAATCGCATTATAATAGAATTTGGGGGCTTTCTTTCGAATGGCAGCCGCCTCTTTGGTGTCTTCAGGCAGAATGTCGTATAAGACGAAATCAATGTAGGGGAATCGCCAGTCTTTAAGCTCTGGACCGGTTGACAATTCCAGTGCTTCTTTGCCTTGACAATCTCCCTTTGACTCCTGATAGCCCTCGAGAGCATTTCTCGGGCAATACAGGTCGTGGCTGTAGACGAATATCTTCTCCGTTGTTCCAGCTGGAAGAGCTAAGGAGGCCACGAGGGATGCGAGTGAATCCGCGTGCGCATTTTGCCTGCGCGGTACATGGTCGATGTAGAAGCTTGTAAACCCCTCGGCCATTCGGATAGTTGCGTTGTGGTAGGGTACTAGGTCCTCATGTCTGACTTCGTACTCCCCGCGAACTTGGCTAACGATGAGTTTAGAGTCGCTGTATGCCTCGAGATTTTTAACGCCAATCTCATCGGCGAATTGCATCCCAATCAAAAGAGCGTTGTACTCCGCCACATTGTTGGAACAAGGCTCAGTTAATGAGACAGCTCGGGGAATCACATAATTTTGTGGGGATACGAGTACTACTCCTACCCCCGCAACTACGTGTCCCTTTGGGCTTGTTCTTGATGCACCGTCGAAAAAAGTTGCCATACTTGACTTTCGAACGATGTCTGAGTCAGGCAGACTTCAGCAACTTCATCTGGGAGATCCTCGTAGACTTTGGCTGCCCTCAGATCTGGGTGCTTAGCGAGGAAATCCGCCACTGCTTTTCCCTTAATGGCCTTTTGTGGTAAAAAGTGCATCTCATATTGGGAGAGCAATATGGCCCATTTTGCCAGCCGGCCGTTTAATAATGAAGGCTTAGTCATAAGTAACCTCAGGGGTTGACTTTTGATATGACGTTTATAGTTTGGCCTACCAGATAGTGCCGCATTTTCTGAATAGCGAACACTAATGCCAAACATTCCTTCTCGATCGGGTTATACCGATGTTCGGCTCTGATCATTGTTCTACTCAGATAGTAGATTGCTTGCTCACGTCCGTGATCATCATTCTGAGCTAATAGAGCTCCCAAAGAATGATCCATTGCCCGACGTACACCAGGAAAGCTTTCTGGATACCGGAGCTGCAAGGACTGGTGGTTAGGTGAGGTATTGCTTGATTTCCTCGAACGCTTGTTGGCAAGCGTCATCCCAAATGAATGAGACACCCTTCTTCATTAACTTAGCAAAGGGTTGGCATCTTCCGGAGAGGTTTGAGATAAACCTGCAGATGTACGCCAATCGTCCCTGCAATCCCCTGAGTTCTTTGAGATTTCTCGGGGGTTGCATCTCTTGGATAGCGGAACCTTTTCCGGGTCCAAGTGAATTCCGGTGGATGTTACAACAAATCCTAAGAATTTGCCACTGGCCACCCCCAGGAAGGACTTTGTGGGATTCATCTTCAATTGATGAGCCCGCATGATGTCGAAGACCACCTTCAGGTCCACTATGTGATCACCTTTAGTGCGGCTTTTTACCGCGATGTCATCAACATAACATTCCACCGTTTTGCGTATTTGCTGATGGAAAATGGCGTTCATGGCCCTTTGGTATGTTGCCCCTGTATTTTTCAGTCCGAAGGGCATGACGGTGTAGCAATATACCCCTAGAGGTGTCCTGAAGGAGGTATGCTTTTCGTCATCAGGATACATTTTGATTTGATTGTATCCTGAGAATCCGTCCAAGAAGGACATTCGTTCGAATCCACAAGTATTGTCAATCATGACATCTGTGATCGGCAATGGGAATTCGTCCTTGGGGCAGGCCTCGTTTAGATCGCGGAAGTCTATGCAGATCCGGATCTTCCCGTTCTTCTTGGCGACGGGGACGATGTTGGCTACCCAGTCGGGATGTTGTTCTTCCCTGATGAAGCCAGAATCAATAAGTTTTCTGACTTCTGATTGAATTGCCTCCATTATTTCTGGACGAAACCGTCGCTGCTGTTGTTTGACAGGCTTTACGTCCGGATTGATGTTGAGGCGGTGCATAGCCACCTGAGGATCGAGTCCTGGCATGTCCTCATAATTCCAGGCGAAGACGTCTATATACTCTTGTACAAGAGATATTAGATCCTTTTTCTCCGAAGGTGACAGGCCGTCACTTATGAAGATGGGCTTAGGGTTAGCCTCATCTCCTAGGTTGATCTGAACAACCTTGTCTTCTGTGGGTGGCTCGCGCTGTTCAAAGCGAGTGTCCCAAAGAGCATTTAAATGTTTGATCCAAGGATCTGTATCAGATTGGATCATTTCTTCATTTCCATCTTCCAGGTAGCTTGTCGAAACCATGTTCACTGAAAGTTCCTTGAAGATGTTGCCGACACTGACATCTGACTCCCAAGATGATGTGTCTGAAGAGTAATCGTTGCTCGATGATTCTTGAGAATCGGAGGCTGATGGGACCGGAGTTGATACGTAGCCCAACCCCTGGCGCGTCTGATGATAATAATCAGGGCCTTCCCTTTCGACACAAAGGATCGAAGCAGCGTCCTCCTTCCTTTGCCGAAGTTCAACCCGGGTCTGTTGGTCAGGTCGTACCCCATGCATCTCATCATTTTGAGTGCTTTTGGTTCATAATGACCGAACTGAGGGGATTCCTCCTCGCCTTCCGATTCTTCGCGGGGCATTGGTTCAGACGAGATTCGCCTAAAAAGAATTGGTTTTTGGCCTTTCCGTCTTGCTGGAACCATAAATATAGATTCTTGTGCATTACCATTATCTTGGTATATCTCGAAGGACGACTTCACTGGTACATGCAACGATGTCAAAGCATTATTGCCGACCAGGGGTCATCGTCTACTTCGGTGCTAGTGTCTGATGGTACTGAATCAGAAGCAAACACAGAAAAATACGCAAAATCTAAATCTTCATTAATATACCAACCGCCTACATCGTCGGTGGTATTATCAACATCGAGCTTATTAGTGCTCTTTACAAGTGGTTCTAACTCCCACAGGCACTCTTCTTTCTCGGGCTCGGTGTCAGCTTCGTTACTAGAGTCTGGCTCCTCTGGTCGCGGGACTTCATCCGTCTCCACCGGATCTTGGTACAGCAAAGAGTCGGTGAAATAATTCTCGACCCCTTTGAACGGATACCTTTCGGCAATCAACGTCTGCACCTTTCCACTCCCGTCAATGTATTTCATGACTTGGTGGAGAGTGGAGGGAACGATGGAGTTGCGGTGAATCCACGGTCGTCCCAGCAATAGATTGTAGGAAGTGTCGGCGTCGATGACGTAGCATGTCACTTCCGACTTGAGGCTTCCAATCTGGCATTTGAGCTTGATTTTCCCCATCGGACGGGTCTGGTTGGCATTGAACCCATAGATAGTTGTCTGAGTAGGGCTCAAACGATGAGTAGGAATGCCCAGATGTTGCATGACCCGTCGAGGCATGATGCTCAACGCGGACCCTGGATCTACCTGAATGCGGTTCACCTCAGACGATCCAATATACCCTGTGAAATACAGGGGTCGATCATGCTTCCCTTTAACCTGCATATCATCTGCTGTGAAGGTAATGCAGGAGCATTTGGGGAGGTGTGGAGGCAATCCTCTACATCCTCCTCCTTCGGCACCTGGGTCATGAAGACCTTGGCATTTGCTAGAGCTTCTTGTAGAGCTTCTCTAGTTGACTTTGATAGTCTAAGAAGTTCATACAAGGTAATGCGTGCCGGGATGTTGGCTAGTTGAGCCAGGACATCAAAGCGGTAAGGTGTCGTGGATCCTTCCGCCATACCTTTCGAAAGAACTCGAGAAAACGAGTTTCTTTCTGTTTCTCCACAGGTTGTCTTGTGGAGGGCTTGGTTAGCTCTGCAGCTGGTTGTGGAGGGACTACCGCCATCTCGCCATACTGCTTCAAGTACGGCTGTCCCGAACGGGTTCCCGCCATCGGTTGGTTGGGCTCTGCGGCCAAGACTATTGTTTCCTCCTCTGAGTCGGTTAACGAGGGAACATCAGTCTCGGCTTCTCGAGAGGAGGCACCCACCACATTGCAGGATGAGGCCTTTGCCTTGCCTTTGGATTTCCTATTGGTCACAGTAGTCCATTGCTGTTCATTGACAAGGCTAGGGTGGACCCACATGATTTCCCCTTGAGGTGTAGGAACGGGTACCAAGCCTTTCGCTTGCTGCTGGTGAGGGTCTGTGTTGACCACTCTCAGCTCTCCTCTTGGGATAGGGACTACTCCAGAGGGTGTCGGGGGTTGTCTTCCGAACTGGAGAACTGACGTCACATTAGCCGTCACCTTCTTCTGCTCTGGTCGGAGTTTCAACACCTCCGCGTCAATCAGAGCTTGAAGGATGTCCTTGAAGACATAGCAGCTTTTGGTAGGGTGCCCCAGCATCCTGTGGTACAAGCAATAGGTGGGATTGTCAGTCTTGCCGACTTCCTCGGGGCGCCGAGCTTCAGGGAGCTTCAGTCGGTTGCTCTTGTTGAGTAGTTTAAAGAGCGAATCGACATGTTCCTCCTTGAAGGAATATTGCTTGTTGGCGCGTGGCTGGCTTGAAGAGCCACTCGCCTTGCCTGATTGAGGTTTGGCGGGAGATTTGGTCTCCGTTGCCAAATTATCCTTCCGCTTTGTTTGGAGGGATGTGTCTGGCGCACGCCTTGTCGACCTTTCTGGCCTAGGCTTACCTTCCTCCGCTCTGACGCGGGCGACAATCTCCTCAGCCTGTTCACCTTGTTGGACTAATTGCTTCCAGGTGCGGCTTTCAGCAACTCCTATTTGAGTAAGGAGTGAGGTTTGGAGATTGTGGCGGCATGTTTCCACCAGGGTGGCCTGGTCATACCGCTTGGACACCGGAGTGCCACGTTCCGAAACCTTTCCACGAAAGACTTAATGGACTCTCCCTTTCGCTGTTTAGTAGCCAAAAGGGTGGGCATCGTGACTTCCGAGTCATCTTCGAAGAAGCGTGTTAAGAACAGCTTCTCCAAATCGCCCCAGTTCTTGATAGAACCTTCTGGGAGCTTCATGAACCATTCAAAGGCCAACCCTTTCGGGGTGCCGATGAACAGACGCGCCAGGATAGCATCGTTGTCTACTACATTCCCGATTTGGGATTTGAAGTAGTAGATGTGCTGGTTGGGTGACCCCTTCCCGTCGAATGCTTGGAGGGTTGGAGCCTTGAACTTAGGAGGGTATGGAACTAAGTCCCACTCAGCCGGATAGGGCCGGACCACTCCTACTTCTTGGAGGTCTTTGCGATTGGTAAGGGCCTCGAGGCGTCGCTCCAGTTGACTCATTCTTTTAGCATGAGTCTTCCCCGGGTCTTGGTCGCCCTTTACTTGCGACGAGGACTTAGACGAGCCGGAAGTAGATGGCCGCGTCTCCCCAGAAGGTTCGGAAGATGAACTTTCTCCCTTTCTCCCTTTGCCCTTTGACTTTTTAGGAGGAGACCTCCTCCTGTCTTCGAGCAGCTGTGCAATCGCCTGCTTGAGGGAGTTGATAGATTCCTGCTGAGAAAGAATCATATCCATTTGTACCTTCTGGATCTGTTCTAAACGTTTAGCCGTCTCCTCAGGAGTGCCTGTCATGTAGGCGGAGGTCTCCTTCTCGACGGAAGAGTTCGAAGCCCTCGATTCCGCTACGGCGGAGTGAGAATCATTCACTTTAATGCCATGGGCTAAGGCATTATAGTCAATTGGGGGAATGGCCCCAGTCCGGGTGCGAGTGTGTTGATACACCCCTTCCAGTTCAGAGTCAGACTCATCTGAGCTGACTGCAGGTTGTTTTCCCTTGCTCCTGCTTGTCATATTCGCAGTGAGCTCCGGGTACTCAACGTCAGAGAAGGTTCTCCTTCTGTGGGAGCGTCTTCTTTTAGCTGACGGGGGAATCAGGGTCAGCTGTCTGACTAAAGACTGCTGATGTACGCCTGATCCGCAACGGCACTCAGAGAGCATATGGATGAGCCGTTGGCAGCAACACGACGAAGTGGCCTGATTGGCACTTCTTTTCTTCGTCAAATAATCCCTCAAATCTATGGGAGGGGGATTGAAAAGATTAGCCTCACAACGTCGAAGATGGGAGGCATCCATGTGCTGTACAGCCTGGACGCAGGCTTCAGGGACGCGGTTCTCGCGCCGCAGCTGTTCAGCGCGCGTCTGGCGTCTCTGTTGAGACAAGACGCGCCTGTCGCGTTGCTGCTTGGTGTATCGGGGCAGAGACATTTGAGAGAGAGTGGGCTGCTGGGCCCCACGTCTATAGGCGCGTGCCTCCTGTGCTTGACAAGGCGCAGAGGCTTCACCTTGGCGTTTGGTGAGTTGGTCCTCAGAGGACCTAACTGAAGGAATCTCGCGTTTGGGCCGCCAAACGCGGACTTCACGGGGCGCGAGCAAGGCGCCAGTTTGTATGCTGCGTCCAGCCTCAGTCAGACAACCAGAGGTTCCAACTTGCAGCTGACGCGCACGTCTCCTCTGTCGACGCTCAGCGTTCCGGTTGCGTCGCGGAGGTGGAGAGAGACCAACAACATCCTGATGCTGAACATCAGAGATTTTAACCACGCGGGTCTCCTGAGAGACGCTGACGCGGATGTTCTGTGCGACGCGGTTGGTCGCAAAGGCAGTTGTGCCTGGGACCATGCGGGCCTTCTGAGAGGCGTTGGCGCGTGTACCTTGCTTGGCACAGTTGGCAGCAGCAGCGCCCGAAGAGCCACAGATCGGGCCTCAGGGCCATTCCCCGTCGAGACTCGGCGGTAGATGCGGGTCTTTGGGCTCTTGGAGCCGGAAGAGAGAAACTCTTCATACTTCGCCTGGTCGAACTCGACAATGAGCGATTCGACCATCTTCCCCTTACGGAGGACGTCATCCTGCGCCACGATTTGCTCATCAGTGACAAATGTAGTCCCCAGCGGAGTCGCCATCTCTTGTACGTGCCGGGAAAAAGAAGAGATGCTGTAAAATTTCCTTGAATCAGATGAAAAATTACAACAAAACTGTTTCCCTTCCAGTTACAAGGAGGGAGGATGTTGAGTCTTGAATCCTCCCTTTATTTAATGCTGGGTTCTTCGTGTGGCGGTGGAGAGTGAATCTTGTTCTCCGTTGACCGGATGACCGTCGGGATCGTCAGGGATCTTCTCTTTGGTTGGTAGAAGGAGTAACAGAGCTCTTGTCTACCAAAACTCTCAAAGAGAAGGTAGGCAAAGGACAACTCGTACGTAGCGAGCTTGTTAAAGAGTTTAGCTCTCTTTCTCCTGTCTCTGTCTTGTTGTCGTCTAACTAAAGAAAATCCGACCCCTTCTTCAATAGCGACGGGCTATTTATAGGGGTTCCAGGGTGAACGTGCCCCCTAAAAACGCTCCACAACGAGGGGCTGACCTCCCCGCTATGTAGGCGGCGACTGGCCCCATAACCAGGGCGGTTATAACCGAGACGCGGGTGTCGAGCCCACGCGCCTTGATGTTGAGACGCGGGTGTCGAGCCCACGCGCCTTGATGTTGAGACGCGGGTGTCGAGCCCACGCGCCTTGAGGTTGAGACGCGGGTGTCGAGGCCACGCGCCTTGATGTTGAGACGCGGGTGTCGAGCCCACGCGCCTTGATGTTGAGACGCGGGTGTCGAGCCCACGCGCCTTGATGTTGAGACGCGGGTGTCGAGCCCACGCGTCTAGAACTTGAAACTCTGCTTATAATGGCTTGTCTTTTAGTGATTTTTAGACAGCCTACACTGGACTTCCTCGGACATCCCAAGGACTAGATACAGTCTGGGTAGTGGTAGACAGACTTACTAAATCTACCCACTTTCTTTCTCTCCGGATCAATTATTCAATGGAAAGACTGGCTCAAGTATATATCCGAGAAATAGTTAAACTGCATGGAGTACTTGAGTCCATTGTATCAGATCGGGATCCTAGATTTCAATCTAGATTTTGGAGAAGCATGTCCAAAGCTATGGGCACTAAATTGCAACTCAGTATAGCAGCACACCCCAAACAGATAGACAGTCAGAGAGGACCATTCAAATATTGGAAGATATGTTGAGAACTTGTGTATTAGATTTTGGGAAAGTTGGGACAACTATTTAACCTTAATGGAGTTTGCTTATAATAATAGTTATCAGTCCACCATTAATATGTCTCCGTTTGAAGTATTGTATGGTAGAAAATGTAGATCACCAATCTGTTGGGAGGAAGTTGGGGATAAAAGGATATTCGGCCCTGACATAATTCAAGAAGCTACTGATAAGATCAAGTTAATTAAGAAAAGGATGAAAGAAGCCCAGAGTAGCAGAAAGCTTATGCAGACAATCGCCTGAGACCACTGGAATTTGAGGTGGGGGATAAAGTTTTCCTGAAGATATCTCCAATGAAGGGAGTAAGACGCACCGGCAGTGAGAACATATTAGCTCCTAGATATATGGGACCATTTGAAATATTGGATAGAATTAGACCGGTTGCTTATCATTTAGCCTTAACTCCTGTTTTGGAGAGGATACACAACGTATTTCATGTCTCTCAGCTGAGGAAGTATGTACCTGATCCTGATCACATAATCTCCTATGGACCTCTGCAAATACAAAAAGATATGTCATATACGGAAGAGCCAGTGCAAATCCTGGATCGCAAGGAGAAATAGTTGATAAGCAAAAATATTTCTCTGGTCAGGTTTTATGGAGGAATCAACATATAGAAGAAGCAACTTGGGAACTAGAAGAAGAGATATAGAAGGACTATCCACATTTGTTCCAAGGTACGTTAAGTTTCGAGGATGAAACTTCTATAAGGAGGGTAGAATCTAACACTTGTCTTAACTAATCATCTTTTTCTTAACATTTAAATACTTTAGGGAGGTGATGGGGAAGTAAGTATTCATGTTAGATACTATACATTATACTATGCATATTAGTATGTATATATATGTATGTATGTATGTATGTATAAGAAATGAAATACTACCACATGCTTGTTGACTTTACCACCATACTCCCACCATACTTGTGGGTACTAGTACCTCATGAAGGGGAAGGATGGAACCTTGCCTATAGGTGTAAGATATAGGAGTAGAGAGATGGGGTTAGGGAGGGGCACTTGTCAGATATTATTGAAGAGATTGGGCTATAAATAGGGGGATGAAGAGAAGAATCTCATTTGGCAACACACACACACTCTCTCTCTTCATTCCAACTTCACAAAATTCTCCCCTTCTCTCTTTTTTACAGCCGGCCAAGTCCAGCAGCAACAGCAGCCCGTTGATCCCCCATTTCTTCACACATACACTCTCATTCTCCCTCTCATTCCCTCACAAAGTTTCCCTTACTTTCTTATACAAGAAAAGACTTCCTTTACATGTTTTATCTCCTCCAAAGATCAAAATAGAACAAGCTAAAGTGGTGATCTAACATCACTATAAAAAGGAATTCTTGAAGATAAGATTTCGAGTTAGGAGGGTGATATTGGTTGAACGGTAAGCAAAACCTTAAGATTTCTACCCCTATTATACTCTTTTAATTAAGAACTAATAATGATGTTGTTATGGCCTTGTAGACCCTATAAGCGGGACACCAAGCTGATAAGGAGATAACCTCTTCAGGGTGAGTAGAACATCCGGACCCTAGTAACATAGTAGGTAGAATAAAGCTTGAAATAAAGGAAATTTCTAAGTTATAAATGAACATAAAATTGAAGGATAATTCTTGTGTATAAATTATAGATTTTATGTGTACATAATCTTAAGGCAATCATGTAGTAGTTATGTTCATGTATGTT